>AWOL01S0125528.1:3241-42849 GCA_000715115.1 Nicotiana otophora | reverse complement strand
CCCCCCCCCTCAAGGTTAGGCAAGATACTTACCTTTTTGAAGTTATGCCGATATTCTAAAATCGCTTTCTTACTTGAATTGACCTCCGGACAGCTAAATCTATCCAAATTAATTGTACAACTTCATTAAATTTCATCGGAAACAATTCTGGATATTAAAACACCAACTTAAAATTCTATTCTAAAAAGTCAGCGCAGGGCCCTCCCCTCGAAACCCAATTTTCTTTTACGAAATCCGAACACCCATTCGGATACGAGTTCAACCATACCAAAATTATCAAATTCCGATAACGGATCGCCCTTCAAATCTTAAATTAAAGTCTAGAGGATTTCTACCGTTTTCAATCAAATTCACTAATTTAGTGATAAAAACAATAATAGATTCATGTAATTTAACCAAAATCAAGTTAAAAAAATCTTACCCCCATGTTTTCCTTGAAAGACTCTCAAAATATCACCTCACCCGAGCTTCCTTGGTCCAAAAATGAAAGAATGAGACGAATTTGGACTTTATTCTGCTGCCCAGCGATTTGTTCTTTGCGTTCGCGACCCTTCCCTCGCGTTTGCGATGAACAAATTCTCTGACAGCCATTTTCAAACTCTTCTCAGACAGCCTCTAGTATAATGGTCATCACCTTTTGTACAAAACTTCAAATGATAAATGGTTTAATTTTCTGTAAACTAGACTCCAAGGGCTATAACTTTAATTTGTTACTCATCTCCCCATTCCTTATAGATTGCAAGATATAAGCTTCCAAAGTCAGCCCTGTGCAACAGAGATTTCCAAACTCTTCCCAGATAGCCTGTACTCTATCCACCCTAACCTTTGGTACACAACTCCAAATGAAAAAAGCTTTACCTTTATGAATACAAGATACAAAGGGCTACAACTTTTATTTTTGGATCATCTCCAAATTTCTTATAGATTGCGAGATATGAGCCTACAAAATCAGACCATTGCAACCAAGATTTCCATCTTCGCGAACGCGAGAGGCTCCTCGCGAACGTGAAGAACAACACCAGATATCAGAAAACCAGCATCCTAAGTAGCCCAAAATGATCCGAAACACACCCGAGACCCCCGGGACCCCAACCAAATATACCAACAAGTCCTAAAATATCATACGAACTTAGTCGAGACCTCAAATCACATCAAACTTCGCTAAAAACACGGTTCACACCCCAATTCAAGACTAATGAAACTAAGAAATTCCAACTTCTACATTTGATCCCGAAACCTATCAAATCAAGTTCGATTGACCTCACATTTTGCACACAAGTCATAAATGGCATAATGGAGCTATTTCAATTTCTTGAAACAGATTTCGATGCCGATATCAAAAATTTAACTCCCGGGTCAAACTTCTAAACTTAACTTCCTATTTTCTTTATTTCAAGCCTAATCAATTACGAACTTCCAAATAAATATCTGGACATACTCCTAAGTCCAAAATAACCATACGAAACTATTGACATCATCAAAAATCCATTTCGGATTCGTTTGCTCAAAAGTCAAACTCCGGTCAAACTTTAGAAATTCAAGCTTTATAAAATCCAACCTTTTATTTTATTTTAGTTTTTCAAAAATTAACGGAAAACGCTCCTACACACCTCGGAATAATTCAAATTTTGTACATAAGTCATAAACATTGTTACGAAGCTGAGAAAACTCTCGGAATCTAAATCGGGACCCGGTATCAACAAAAATCCAATTATGGCCAAATTTAAGAATTCTTTAAATCTTTAAATTTCTAGTTTCCGTCAAATGGCGATAATTCCAGCTAGGGACTTCCAAATTTGATTCTGGGCATACGCCCAAGTCCCAAATCACGATACGGACCCACCGGAACCATCAAAACACTGACTGAATTTGTTTGCTCGAAACATTGATCGAAGTCAACTCAAATGAATTTTAAAGGCAAAATTTCATATTTTCTTTTGTTTTTCACATTAAACTTTCCAAACAAAAATACATATTGTGCACGCAAATTGAGAAAGGCGGAATGGAGCTATTCGAGGTCTCGAAATACATAAATAAAATTGAAAATTAAAAAAATGACATATCAGGTCATCACACTTTGGCTCGATAACAAAGTTCCTAACGGGAAACAAAGTTTTCTATCTGACCAAAAGCTATTCAACTGTTCACGAGTTCTCCTTCCTTACAAGCCACTGAGGTTGGTTGGATAATATTTGGTTCCATAGTAAAGTTCCTAACGAGAAACGAAGCTTGCTATCAGACTAAAGATTATCTAACCATTCATTAGTGGAATCCTAAAAGGAGCAAGACTTCCAGTGTTCCAATTCGCATTCCTCACATTTGAACACTGGGGGGAATGAAATGAGAATACAATAATCTAATTGCAACATAAACCAGAACTACAAAATTCAGGAACAAAAATGTCTCATCGGGACCATGGACTGCATAGCAATCACTGAAGAAACAAGTTGTACAAAATAGCCACAAGTAATGGCAATTTATTTTTCAACAAAATGAATGCTTATGTACTTTTTAAGATAGAAAGAAGAAAATAAAATTCTTTTATTTTTATCTTGTTTCTTATCCAAACGATGAATTGATTTTATCATTTGAAAGTTAATCAAGTACTTCAAATGCTAGTGTCGGAATGAACAGGAGACGTCCTCTCTTATGAATCCCTCATAGTAAAGGGTTAGTTCCAGAAGTGTTTATGCCCGGAACTCAAATTCTATTGGGGGAAAATGCACCCGAAGCCTTGCATAATTCAATGCAAAAAAGTACACTTTGCACAATGCTTAAAACAACCACTTTTATTTATCAAACGTGCCAAGCAGAACAAGTACAAAATTACGAAAAGAAAACAACAATGGAAAAAAAAGGAAAAAAAAACTAAACTATATCACCCCAGAACTCGGGAGAAGAGAAGCATCTACGTCCCTAGGAAAAGTATGAGGATCTATCATCCGCTCGGGATCTTGAACTTCATCATTATCCTCTTCCAGTTCTTATTTTCTTTTCGTGAACTCGGAACTGGAACCAGAAGAGTCAATTGTATCGAGCTAAGCCGGGAGGCATCTTCAAGCGGTTGACTCTAGTTCTCGGGCATTGGCAATTTAGGCATCAATATCAATGAGACCCGCTTTGGCCTCTTCCAAAGTTTTTCTCCTCATTCTATACATAGAATGTGTGTGTTTCAATAATGATGGAATCTTCTCCGTGATGGAGTTCTGATTTAAGTTGATCAACCTCGCTCGAAAGCTATCCCTCTCGGATCTAGCGGCGCTAAGACTAAGATCAAGATCAAGGATAGTGTCTATATGAACCTTATTATGTTCCATGATCCTCTTACACTTATCCTCCATCTGGGAACGCTTCTCCTCAGAAGAAGTAGCTTCTTCAGCTTTGGAGTTCAAGGCTGCCTCCAAGTTAATCAATCTCTCAATGGAGGCAGATTCACGCACAGCAGCAACGAGCACATCATTCTAGACCTTAGACCATTTAGCCTTGGCTTCTTGAAAATGTACATTTAATTGAGAGGCTTCTTGGCTGAGGGCCATCACTTCCTTCTCCCTATGCTGCAACCGAGCCTCTAACTCACCGACTTCAACAACGTTTGCTTCCAGCATAGGGAGGCGAGCCGCAATTTGATCCCTTTCGGCCAACAGTTGATCCCGCTCAGCCTTAAACTTTTCTTTATCAAGGATCAATTTGGAAGGCCCTCGGAAACAAGGAAGTTGGCCTGCGAAGCAAAGCTCAAGTTAGAAATTCTGTCATAACAAGTCAAAAGGAAATAGTTAGTAAAAAGACCAAGTACAATATGGAAGTTGTGTTGTGCATTGCCTTATTTATCATACACTCCCCCAAAAGAGAGTGTATTTTCTTATTATCTTTCTCTGAAGTCAGCGGCTTCAGGTAATTAGGGAGTTCTACCGGCCGGGACAGTAGATGGTACTCAGTATATACTGAGAGGGACACACTTCTTCTCCTCTAGGGATCTGTAAAAGCAGGCAAATAGTTGTGCCCGAAATTCCCATGGTCTGGGGACTGGGGAGGAGGGCATCCTCCTCTCGGGTTTCTACGGCCGGTGGGGGTGATGTAGAAGTTGCTGGGGACGAAGGTATGGACAACGTGGCAGGAGATTAAGATGCTGGTGTTGTGGGTTGAAAAGCAGCTACGACAAAGGCAGTGTTGGTTGTTGGTTTCTCACCCCAACCGAAGATGAAAGAGGCCTGGTACTCAGCCTCAAAGTACCGGGAGAAGCAACGGGGACTGGAAAGTGAGAATTAGCATTCTCCACTAAGTCAAACTCTCCTAGAGCGCTTGGGCATCGCCCCCAGTTGGGGTTTTAAGCTCTTCAGATTGCGCATTCTATTGAACTGATGAAGGTTGTTGTCTCTTCTATAGGGAAGCCCCTTCATCAATGGTTTCCCCATCATCATTAATCACCACAATGACTGCGACTGGCTCGGTTCAGCTTTCTTCACCTTTATTATTCTTCCTTTTGGGCGAGGAAGAACGCCGCCTTTTTGGTTGCTTTCTCTTCGGCTGGAGACTCCTAGAGGAAGCGCTTGCACCAGAAGCAGATCTGATGGCGCCGGTTCGAGTGAAAGATTCCTTCAACAACCTCGCAGCCTCCGTGGTATCGGCCAAAACATCCTCCTCATGGATGGTAACAAAGCCCTGTGGGAGACCTGAATTCAACGAAAAATGAGGTTAACCAGTTTTCTTATGCACAAAAATTAGATGAGGACAATCAGTTTCAAGAGTCAACTTACCATGATTTTTGGCCTTCCACCCGTATTTGGGGGCTAGTTGTTTCTACCGGCGGGTCTCAGGTGTGGTGATGCCCAGAATTCTTTGAACCCACTGGTCCAAGCCTTCAACCCTTGGAGATGTCCACTGAGTTGCTAAAATAATGAAAAGAGAAGGATCAACAACGGCATGAAATAACCTCTTTTCATAAGAAAACAAAAGACAGACTTTGAACTTGCGTGTACGGGTTCAGGACTCAGGGAAATATGGAGTTGTGGTCGGGCTGATATCCCTGGTGGTAACAATGACAAACCGTTCCATCCATCTAGGTTCGATGTCGTCATCGATGCTGGTGAGAAATGCATGGTGGCCACGTTTGCTGAAATTTATTACTCCCCCACGAAAAATCTTGGGGGAGTAGAGATTCATCATGCGAGCCAATGTGAGCTCCTCTTTCGTCTCCTAGCACAGCCGCCATAGACAAGTCACTGTTTGCCATACTAAAGAGTCCACTTGTGCCAAGCAAACCTGATATTTGTGGCACAACTCCAAAATTGCGGGGTCAATTCACCTGCTAAAAAAAACGCACCCAAAGTAAATGGGCAGTATAAACGTACATGAATCCCTTTTAGAAAAGGTTGCTCGCTCCACCAGTTTAGGTGCAATAATATTTAGATCATGCCAATCATAATCCTCCTTTACAACATGAATGTTGGAATAGTTAATGGAAGAAGGGTATATGCCAACAGCCCAAGTGCGAGAACTTGAAGAAGGAAACTTCTATTCGAAGTCCTTGGATATATTGAGTCTTTTGGGGATGATGGTGCTCACCGTAGGGGGGTCAGCACCAACATTGATTTCTTTATCTTTGTTCTCCTTCGGACTCCTACCGAAGAGAAAATCGAGGTTCTAAGAAGAGTTAGTGGAAGAAACCATGATTAGAAGAAGGTGTTAAGAGTTCTTTGAAGAAGAAGATTAAAGAAGAGTGAAAGCAGGAAAGAGTTGATTGCAAAGAAGTTGAGAGAGTTTGTAAACCTGTTAAGTGTAAAAGAAAAAGAATGAGGCGTATAAGTAAAGGAATATGCGACTAAAATTGTGTCCATGATTACCTCGTGAACCGGCAAAAATATTGCTAAATCACGGAGTAACACGTGTTCGGGGTATTAAATACGGAGAGATGTGCATCTAATCAAGCATCAGAAACGTTTTCAAAGGGTTCAAAAAATTCTTGCCAATAAAGGAATCTTCATAAACTTTCCGGTGACACAAAGATGTGCCACCGGAAAGTAGGGGGATTATATGTATAAGGTAAATTTAGTTCATATTAAATACTCGAATGATAGAGTGACACGTAGAACTAGGGACACACAGAAGACGAAGCGAGTGGAAGCCAAGACCGAGGACAACATTTTCGGTTAGCATCAGGTAGACCCCGAAGGGAACATTATCAATGGAGACAAATAAATATTTGTCACCATATGACATTCAATTAAGAATATTGCTCAGCATTAAATACACATCTGTTATAGGGAATTTTGGCACTCATAGTCTGTCATAGCATATTCATCAATGGCCTTCATTATTGTCATTTAAGAGGGGATTGATCCTAGGATATTGTTCCCTAGGTTTAGCTATAAATAGCCATGTCAACAGCCATTGTAACACACGAAATGTCTGACAAATATACGCTACACATTATTCCAAGCTAAAAAATATTTTATTTTCTGCCTATCAATATTCTTATTGATACCTCCGGAAGCATACTCCCAGAATCAAGTTGTATGCTACCTTATCTCGATTTGAACGCTAAGTCTTACATTTTATTTAATTTATTTATCATTTTGAGATCAAGTTGATTCGCTTGTCTATAAACCACGCTATAAATTCAATTATGCTGTTTTACGGGTAAATAATTTTGGGATTTCCACGTTGCTGAGAGGTCCATTGAAAATAAAATTATTACCAGATTAAAAAGGAAGTGAAGAAGACAAAACTTGGAATTATATTTCTTATTTTTTCTTTGACCCTACCTACTAGGACTGATAAATGGGCATGTCAGGTCGGATATGGGTTGGTCAAATCAGGAAATGCAAAAGAGGATAAATTATCTGACCCGATCTGAATTTAATACGGGTGAAAACGTTGTTTAACCGACAGATAATATTGATTATCCATGACTTCTTGAATATGATCACTTTTGGGAGAATTCTTAGTCACCCAAACTTGAGGAACCCCTAATTTGAGATTTAACAAATGTAAATGCTAAACCCATTACTTATCCATTTTCTAAGTGGATAATATAGTTTTTATTCATATTTAACCCGTTTTTAAATGGTTCATTATCCATCACATTTAATGCATAATATGAATAAATAACTATTTTCTTTCAACAATTTTGTCACCACTACTGCCTACACTAAAGAGAGTTTAACTGTATATTTTTAGTTACCATTTACACTGCTAAATTTGGAGTAAGGAAATAGATGATGTGCTAACAGGGACGGCTCAACCAAATTGGTGGCCTAAAGCAAAACTTATTAAGAGGCCTTTAGTTTTTTTTTTTGGAAAACAATAATACTTATAACTTATTAAGAGGCCTTTAGTCTTAAGATGCAAAGTTGTTAATAAGTTCTTATAATTTATTCTACTTATATTTCCTTTTCAATTGACAATTTATCTGATTCATCTTTAAGACCCTGTTTAAATAGCTCCTTTTTTAAGATTATATTGAGGTTAAATTCTTGATCTCCTCTCTTTTTTCGTGTGTTTTAGATAACCTGATTTATATTTTTAGTTTACATATTTCAATTCTAATATTCAATGAAAAGCAATATACGTCTATAAGTAAAATTTACAATGGTAAAATTAATTATAAGATAATAAAAAGTTAGAGTAATATAACCTGATTCTAGAAGTTGATAAGTTGATATCACTATAAAATTTCATTGCTTTAATTCACTTATTGCAATGTTTGAAAACTTAAAATAAATAAAAAGGAAAGATCAATTAACTTATTCAATGTCCTTGCCTTATTTTTGAGAATAGATAGCTTAATAGGATGGGAAAAAAAGTACATGGTACAAGTTTATTATGAGATAGAAAAGAAAAGAAAAAATGTATTGATATTAAAATAAATGTGTTTAACCCAAAAATAGATTTCTCGGTCAAAGTCAATATATAAAAGAAATTGGGTTACTCATAACCAAGATTTACTTCACTTTCCCAATAATTTGAAAGAATAAATTACGGAAATAATTGACAAAGAAAATATGAAATGAACTGATAATCACTCCCAAAATTACGGCTCGGAACTTTAAGAGTAACATAAAGAATAATTGTATAAATTTCAATAATTGTTTCTTGCCATTACAAATGAGATTTCAGTCCTTATATAGGAGCATACAATTATAAAGGTTCCCTTACTTAATTCGGGCTCACTAATGGTATTAATTGTGTTGATTGCCCCTTACCATGTACAACTGTAATGGAAATAATTATGATTAAAGATTACTTATAACTGTACCGATTTCCTTTCCTTATTTATGACAGGTTCGTGTATCTTCCCTTCTTCACAACCTTTATTCATTTCATTCTTGTTTCTCCTTTTACAGTTGTTGGGTCCAATTTTTTTCTCAGTGTAACCTCGTGGGTGTTTCTCCCGTACCTTTTCCGTATTCTTTAACTCGTCTAATTAAGAACTCCACTTGTCATCACATCGATTTTTCACGTACCATGCCCTGTGAGCTTGTTCATAGTCCACGTGTTATGTCTTTTTTCCACCAATAGAGAATGGTTAAATGGTTCTCTTTCTTTCTTTTAACAAAAATCTTATACTGTACCTTTTTACTATACAATATTCAATGGTATTTTGTAAAGAAAGAATAATAAAAACTACACTATTAATAACAAATGGGGCCTCAAAAGCTATGGGCCCTAAAACCTTTGCTTTAGAGGGTTGACCCTCTAGCCGGCCGTATGTGCTAACGAGAACGGTCTATACGAAAAGTCTAACTTGTGCTGTTATATACTAGTGGTTATGGTTAATGGCGTAATGAGTAATGACAATGATTTCTTCATGAGTAAAAAGCTAAGAATCTGCAGGTATATTTTTGCTTTGTGTTTTACTGCTGTAATAATATTACCCCTTTATATATACACATCAAGTCTACCAGTTCATTCACCTTCTTTTGGGATTTGTCTTAGAGTAAAAGTAGAGAAAAAAGATGAAGAAAAGGGCGCTTTTTAATAAGATCAAGAAAGAGGAGCTCAAGGCCGGGGATCACATTTACACATGGCGACTCGGCTATCTCTACGCACATCATGGTGAGCGTTTACAGCTCTCTTTTACTTTAAGCTCGTTTCAGTTCAATTCTCATTTGTCTACATATTTGGGAATTTACTAAATGTTGAAAGTAGAGCTGGGAAATTTGCACAAGGAAATTTGCTGGGAAATTTGCAAAAGGAAAGTAGTCATTTTCCTCATTTTGGTGAAACCATATTTTTGAACTCAAGGTAACCAAGCACTGAAAAACGTTTTCTTGATGATTAGATCTTCATACAGTATCTTTTCGATCAATACTACGAGCACTTAATTTGTGATCATATTTAAATTTTTCACCATTTTTTAGTATGTAAATATTTTTATATTTAATGTACATATTTTAGCTTTTGTTTTTAACCTTTTTATACGTTTTTTCTTAAGGAAAATTAAAAATCACAAAAAAGAGTTATATTTTTAGATAATTAATTTTGTTTTCATTTACAAAAGAAACAAAAAAATTAAAATATATTTTTATTAGTATAACTTTTGTTTAAGTTAAAGATATTCTACAAATAAATATTGAATATTTAGTATTTTAATCCTTAGATGTAGCATTTTACATTATTTATCTATTATTTCTAAATAAATAAAAAGAAAAAGAAAAGAAGAGTAAAAAAAATGGAATAAACGAAAAGGTGGTCAACGAATTGGTCTTGGAAAAGGTCCATTCTCTTACTCATTTCTTTTATTAGTTGTTGTGTGGTTAGCTATGGTTTTAAGAGTGATATTAGCTTCTTGTTCAGCTATTTTTACGTGTTTGCTTTGTTAGATTATATACTACAGTTTTTTTTATTTTAAAAATCTTCTTTTATTAGTTGTGTGTAGTTGGCTATGGTTTTAAGAGTGATATTAGCTTCTGCTCTATTAATTTTACGTGTTTGTTTTGTTAGTGTCACGATTCCAATTTTCCTCCGTAGGATGTCGTGACGGTACCTAGTCTTAGAGACTAGGTAAGTCTAACAAAACATGTAGAATAACTGAAACAATAATAAATTAAATCAATCCACAACTATATATATATAAAGAAAATCTGCAACCCAACATATACATCTCCCAAAACCCGATAAGTATAAGTCACAAACTGTAGATACACTACAGAATGCTCTTATACATCACTGTGTACAAAAATATAAAGGAACGAGAAAAGAACAGGATAGAAGGGGACTTCGAGGCCTACGGACGCGGGCAGGTGTACCTTAAAGTTTTCAAAACAGCAACACATCGCACTAATATCTAGGCTGATAGATGTACTTAGATCTGCACAAAAACATATGCAGAAGCGTAGTATAAGTATACCACAACGGTACCCAGTAAGTTTCAAGCCTAACCTCGGTAGAGTAGTGACGAGGTCAAGTCAAGGCCCTACTGGAGATAATAAGAAACAAGACACACGATATAACGATATAATGAAATTGACAAGGAAGTGAACAATAAAGAATTTATGAAAAATAACAACACGGAATCCAGGGAAGCTAATACAACACGGAAGAAAAACAAGAATTTTACATGTTAAGGAAACAAAAACCAAACAATATAGAAAATAAAGAAGATCAACAAGGGCACTCCCGAGGTACCGCCTCGTAGTCCCAAATCATACAAAAATAAATCGCAGTCTTTCCTTATATCACCGCGGAAGCCTTTATATTTGGTTTTGAAAATTATTTTCCTCAAATAGCATACCACATTTTAGCCCACCTTATCACACCGCATGACTTCTATTAGTTTCCCTACTAGCCACGTGTATCAAGCCCACCTTATCTCACCGTATGCGTTTCAACACCCAGACCTTATACCACTGCATGCGTATCAATAATCACACGGCACGACAGAAACCTTGTGCAAACAATAACAACTGCACGACATAAACCTCGTGCAACAATAAATACTGCACGACAGAAACCTCGTGCAACAATAAATACAGTACGGCAAAAACCTTATGCAAACAACCAAACAATCACATCAACAATAACACGAAAGCCAAAACACAATAACTAAATAAATGATCTTTCACAACTTACACCTCGCCTCAAAAGAACCACGACCTTGCAATTCAACACCAAACTCAACAACAAAATATTTCAAGGATTGCAATTTCAAGTAAGAAATTCCACAGTTAAGTAATGAATACGGAAATCAAGAAAAACAAGTAATTCAACTAAACAAGTGATACAAGTTGCAAATAGGAGATAAGACAAGTAGACACGTGATATTAGGCTAAACATAATGACTACAACATGCTAAAGTAACTCAATTAAGGCATGAAAAGGAAACTACATAGAAAAAACCGGAATTTCAATATTTAGCCCGTGTACGCACTCGTCACCTTGCGTCACAGCCTTCACATATCACAAATTATCACCACAATACCAAATCCTAAGGAAACTTTCCCCTACACAAGGTTAGACGAGTCACTTACCTCAAATAACACTCAATCAATCAATTTGAAGGCTTTTTCCTCGATTTTCCAACTCCAAATGACTCGAATCTAGGCAAAATAATTTCATACTATAAATATAACTATAGGAAACTAATTTAAATAATGAAATAATGATCTTAGCTAAAGTTGAAAAATCGCTTCAAAAAGTCGACCCGGACCCACGTCTCAGAACCCGACCAAAATTATAAAATTCGAACATTCATTCGATATCGAGTCCAAAAATACAAGAATTATCCAAATCCGACCTCATTTAGCCCTCCAAAATCCAAAAACTTGGTCTAAGAACTTCTACACTTTTGTTTCCAATTTTTTCACCCCAAATCTCTAATTACATGATGAAATCAATGATATATTAGCGAAATTTAATCAAAAACGAGTTAAGAATCCTTACCCCAACACTTCATCGAATAATCCCTCATAATCTCGCCTTAATCCGAGCTCTCAAAGTCCAAATGTGAAATAAGAGAATGAACCCTCGTTTTGAATTTAAGTTCTGCTGTCCAATTATCCTTAATCGCGAACGCGGGAAATGCCTCACGTTCGCGAAGCACAAAAATGATATAGCCCAGATTCCTCTTACGCGAACGCGAGGATCCACTGGCGAAGGCGGTGACCAAGGGTTCTCAAGCTTCGTGAGTCTCATCCCACGCTGCCTTCCTCATCGCGAACGCGTAATCCACTCCGCGATCACAGAGCACCAAGTCCTACCCCTTCGCGAAATCGAAGGGTAAACTTCAAGAAAATCTCTGAAGGCTCTACGTGAATGCATAGAAGGACACCAAAACTGAGAAAAACCAGCAACTTCAGAAATACTTCAAAGTTTTGAAATGCGCCGAATATGGTCTGAATCACACCCGAGGCACCCGGGACCTCAACCAAACATACCAAAAAGTCTTAAAACATGATACGAACTTAGTCGACTCAGATCACATCAAACAACATAAAAAATACAAATCGCACCCCAATTCAAGCCTAAGAACTTATGAACTTTCAAATTTCAAAACCAATGCCGATTCATAACAAAACAATTCCGATTGATACCAAATTTTGTGCACAAGTCATAATTGACATTACGGACCTACTCCAACTTCCTAAATCAAAATCCGACCCCAATATCAAAAAATTCACTCCCAGTCAAACTTTCCAAAATCTTCCAACTTTCCAACTTTTACCAATTAATGCTGAAATGACCTACGAACCTCCAGATCAACATCTTGACATGCTCATATGACTCAAATCACCATACAGAGCTATTGGAACTGCTTAAACTCCATTCCGGAGTCGTCTTCACATAAGTCAAACTACGGTCAACTCATACGACTTAAACTTCCAATTTAGGGACTATGTGTCCCATTTTACTCTAAAACTCTCCCAAACCCGACATCAAGCGCCCCGACATGTCACGTAACCACAAATGAAATAGAGATAGAAATAAATAGGGGATTGGGGCTAATTTTCTCAAAATGACTGACCAGGTTGTTACATCATCTCCCTCTTAAAGCAAACGTGTTTCCTCGAACGAGTATAGAGACACACCTAAAGTGGTGAAAAGATGAGGATAACGGCTACGCATATCATGCTCGGTCTCCCTAGTCGCCTCTTCGACTGGTTGACCCCTCCACTGGACCTTAATTGAAGCAATGTTCTTCGGCCTCAACTTTCGAACCTGCCTATCCAAAATGGCCACCGGCTCCTCAACATAAGACAAAGTCTTGTCCAACTGGACTAAGCTGAAGTCTAACACATGAGACAGATCGTTGTGATACTTCCGGAGCATAGAAACATGGAACACTAGATGAACTGTAGCTAGACTAGATGGTAGTGCAAGTCTGTAGGCCACCTCTCCAACCCTCTCAAGAATCTCAAAAGCTCTGATATACCTAGGGCTCAGCTTTCCCTTCTTCCCGAACCTCATAACACCCTTCATCAGCGAAGCCCGGAACAAGATCCACTCCCCAACCATGAATGCAACGTCGCGAACCTTCCGATCTGCATAACTCTTCCGCTCAAACCAACCCACTAGAGACTGGCACCGCTTACCATACAAAGCTTCATACGGGGACATCTGAATGCTCGACTGATAACTGTTGTTGTAGGCAAACTCCGCAAGCGGCAAGAACTGATACCAAGAACCCCCAAACTCCATCACACACGCACAAAACATATCCTCTAATATCTGAATAGTGCGCTCGGATTGTCCGTCCGTCTGAGGGTGAAACGATGTACTCAACTCCACCTGAGTACCTAACTCATGGTGTATGACTCTCCAGAACTACAATGTAAACTACGTACCCCGTTAAGAGATGATAGATACCGGCATGCCATGAAGCTTGACAATCTCACGAATGTAAACATGAGCCAGCTGCTCTGAAGAGTAAGTAGTCACCACTGAAATTAAATGAGCTGACTTGATCAATCTATCCACAATCACCCAAACTACATCGAACTTCCTCTAAGTCTCTAGGAGTCCAACAACAAAATCCATAGTGATCCTCTCCCATTTCCACTCTGGGATCTCTACCTTCTGAAGCAATCCACCTGGCTGATGATGCTCATACTTCACCTGCTGACAATTTACGCATTGAGCTACATACTTCAATATGTCCTTCTTCATTCTCCTCCGCCAATAATGCTGCCTCAAGTCCTGATACATCTTTGCGCCACCTAGATAAATGGAGTACCACAAACTGTGAGCCTCCTGGAAAAATAACTCACGTAAGCCATCTACATTGGGCATGCAAAGACTGCCCTACATCCGTAATGCACCGTCATCTCCAATAGTGACCTCCTTGGCATCGCCATGCTGAATCGTGTCCTTGAGGACAAGCAGATGCGAGTCATCATACTGACGCTCTCTGATATGATCATAAAGAGAAGACCGAGAAACCACACAGGCTAAAACTCGGCTCGGCTCAGAATCATCCAATCTAACAAACTGGTTGGCCAAGCCTGAACATCCAAGGCTAATGGCCTCGCTACTACCGGTAGATATACTAAGCTGCCCAAATTCTCTATCGTGCGATTCAAGGCATCGTCTACCACATTGGACTTCCTGGGAGGATATATAATGGTGATATCATTGTCCTTAAGCAACTCTAACCACCTTCATTTGCGCAAGTTAAGATCCTTATGTTTGAACATATGCTGTAAACTTCGGTGATCGGTATAGACCTCACAAGGGACACCTTACAAATAGTGCCACTAGAGTTTCAAGGCATGAACAATAGCTGGTAACTCGAGGTCGTGGATAGGATAGTTTTTCTCATGCACCTTCAGCTGTCTAGACGCATTGGCAATCACCCTGCCATCGTGCATCAACACCGCACCGAGACCAATACGCGATGCATCACAATACACAGTATAAGACCCCAAACCCATAGGCAATACCAACACTAGGCTGTAGTCAAAGTAGTTTTGAGCTTTTGAAACCTCTCCTCACACTCCTCGGTCCACCTGAACGGAGAACCCTTCTAGGTCATCTTGGTCATAGTGCTGCAATAGATGAGAAGCCATCTACAAATCGACGGTAATACCCCGCCAAACCCAAAACACTCTGGATCTCCGTAGTTGAGGATGAACATGGCCAACTCTGAAAGGATTTAATCTTCTTCGGATCTACCTTGATCCCCTCAATCGAAACTACATGACCCAAAAATGCCACGGAATCTATCCAGAATTCACACTTCAAAATTTTTGCATATAACTTCTTTTCTCTCAAGGTCTGAAGCACAGTACTCAGGTGTTGCTCATGATCCTTCCAGCTCCGGGAGTACACCAGAATGTCGTCAATAGACACAATGACTAACGAGTCAAGATAGGGATGAAATACATTATTCATCAAGTGCATGAATGTTGTTGGGGCATTGGTTAGACCAAAAGATATCACAAGGAACTCGTAATGTCCATACCGAGTCTTGAAGACTGTATTCGGGATATCTAGCTCCCGAATCTTCAACTGATGATAGCCTGGATGCAAGTCGATCTTAGAGAATACTGGGCATCATGTAGATGATCAAATAGGTTCAATATGTGGCAATGGATACATGTTCTTCACTGTAACATTGTTCAACAGGCAATAATCAATACACGTATGCATGGAAGCATCCTTCTTCTTTACAAATAAGACAGGAGCACCCCAAGGCGACACACTGGGCCGAATGAAGCCCTTATCATGCAACTTTTGTAACTGTTCCTTCAACTCTGCTGGGGCCAGATGATAGAGTGGAATAGAAATGGGTTGAGTGTCGGGTAACAAATCAATACCAAAGTCGATATCTCTGTCGGGCGGCATGCCCGGAAGATTCGCCGGGAGAACATCTGGATAATCCCTCACTATCGGAAATGACTCAATGGTAGGAGTATCAACACGGACATATCTCACATATGCCAGATACATATCACACCCCTTCTTAACCATCCGCTAAGCCTTTAAAAATGAAATAACCCTACTAGGAACATAATCTAAAGTACCTCTCCACTCTAACCGCGGTAGACCTGGCATAGCCAACGTCACCAGTCCATGCCCAAAATAACATCAAAATCTATCATATTGAGCAACAATAAATCGGATCTGGTCTCAAAACCACCGAGAATAACTAAACACGACCGGTGCACATGGTCAACAAAAATAGAATCTCCCACAGGTGTAGACACATAGACAGGAGAACTTAAATAATCATGGGATACACTCAAATACAGAGCAAAATAAGATAAAAGATATGAATAAATGGATCTTGGATCAAATAAGACTGATGCATCTCCTTGACAGACTAGAACAATACATGTGATGACTGAGTCGGAAGCAACTACCTCCGTCCTAGCAGGAAGAGCATAATATCTAGTCTGGCCTCCCCATCTAGGGCGAACTCTACTTTCCTGACCTCCACCTCTAGCTGATTGTGCATGTGGGATGGCAGATGGCGCGACGACCATGGACTAAGAAGCCTGAGGACTTGGTGGAATACGCGGATCTTAAGTAGTCTATGGAGGAGCACCCCTCATGAGTCTGGAAAAATCCCTCACCATATGGCAAGTGCCACCACACTCAAAACAAGCTCTCGGGGGATGTGGCTGATGTGGCTGGATCGGGCCTGATCGGCTGGACAGACCGCTGAAAGCACCCCATGCAGGAGGTGCACTAGAAAATGGAGGTGCATAATAGGGAGCCTGAGGTCTAAGAGTGGCCGGGATACCGCTGGAAGCTGGAAGTGTGGAATGAACAGGGAAACTCACATAGCCCCTACCATGACGAGCTGTAGCTGGGGCACGGGTACCACTATATGTGCCTGAATCTCGAGACCTCTTGGCTCCCTCTCCTCTCTCTCTAGAGTCAACATACCCTCCAATCTCCTAGCAATCCCCACTAACTACCGGTATGCGATGTCCATCTCCAACTCTCGGGCCATGCTAAATATGATATTGGGGTTGAGCCCCTCGATAAATCGACGGACTCGCTCTCTAACAGTACTAACCAAGGCTGGTGCATGCCTAGCCAAATCACTAAACCGGACATACTCCGACACAGTCATAGAACCCTAGCGCAACTACTCAAACTCTGTGCGTCATGCATCTCTGAGGCTCTAGGGAACATACTCCATCAAGAACATATCTGAGAACTAAGTTCAAGTGATTGGAGCTACCTCGGCCGGACTACCCAACTCATATGCTTGCCACTACTTATAAGCTGCTCCCCTAAGGTGGAAGGTAGTGAAAGCAATACCACTAGACTCTGCAATACCCATAGTACGGAGGATACGGTGGCACTCCTCAAGAAAACCCTAGGCATCCTCTGACGCCAAGCCACTGAAAGTAGAAGGGTGGTACTTCTTGTACCTCTCAAGCCTAAGCTGCTCCTCCTCATAAATTGTTTCCCTAACCTCAGGCTGAACTAGGGATACCGGCGGCACTAGTATGACCTATGGAAACTGGTCAACCTGGACCCGCTGCTTTAGGGTACGGGTGGCGGGAGTTTATGCTCCCCCACCGGCCTGAGATGTCGCAGGCGCAAGTGGGATCAACCATGCCTGAGCTAAGGTGTCGAACATGCTCAAAAACTAGGCGAGAGTCTCTAGGAGAGCTGGTGCAGTAACAAGCGTCTCAGGTGCCTGCCCCGCAACCGGAACTACTCGTGGCTCCTTTATAGCAGGATAAGGAATCCGAAGTAAAAGATTCCGCATGATAAGGAATCAAAGAAGTGAAGTTTTTCCTAACAGTTCCACAACCTCCCGAAGATAAGCACAAACGTATCCGTACCGATATGTGAGACTCTACTAAACCTGTTTGTGAATCATAACACATATAAACCTAGGGCTCTGATACCAACTCATCACAACCCCAATTGTTATCTGTAGGATGTTGTGACGACACCTAGTCTCTAAATCTAGGTAAGCCTAACAAAACATGCAGAATAACTAAAACAATAATAATTAAATCTCAAAACATCCACGACTATATATATATAAAGAAAATCTGCAACCCAACATATACATCTCCCAAAATCTGATGAAGTATAAGTCACAAGCTCTAGATACAGTACAAAATGCTCCTATACATCACTGTCTACCAAAATATAAAGGAACAAGAAAAGAACAGGATAGAAAGGGACTCTGAGGCCTGCGGACGGGGGCAGGTGTACCTTGAAATCTCCAAAGCAGCAACATAGCACACTAATATCGAGGCTGATAGGATGTACCTAGATCTGAACAAAAATATGTACAGAAGCGTAGTATGAGTACATCACAGCGGTACCTAGTAAGTGCCAAGCCTAACCGCGATAAAGTAGTGATGAGATCAGGTCAAGGCCTTACTGGAGATAATAAGAAAAAACACAAAAGATATAATGATATAATGAAAATGACAGAGAAGTGAACAATAAAGCATTTACGAAAAATAACAACACGGAATCAAGGGAAGCTAATACAACACAAAAGGAAAACAAGAATTTTACATGTCAAGGAAACAAGAACCAAAAACTACAGCAAATAAAGAAGATCAACAGGAGCACTCTCGAGCTACCGCCTCGTAGTCCCAAATCATAAAAAATAAATCTCAGTCTTTCCTTATATCACTGTGGTAGCCTTTACATTTGGTTTTAAAAATAATTTTCCTGAAATATCATCTCGCGTTTTATCCCACCTTATCACACTACATGATATCTAGTAGTTCCCCTACTAGCCATGCGTATCAATCCCACCTTATCTCACCAAATGTGTTTCAACACCCAGACCTTATACCACCGCATGCGTATCAATAATCACAACAGAACCGCAGAAACCTCGTGCAAACAATAACAATCGCACGGCAGAAATCTCGTGCAATAATAACAATCGCACGGCAGAAACCTTGTGAAACAATAACAACCGCACGGTAGAAACCTCATACAAACAACCAAACAATCACCTCAACAATAATAGAAAAACCAAAACACAATAACTAAATAAATGATATTTCACAACTTACACCTTGCTTCAAAAGAACCACGGTCTTGCAATTCAACACCAAACTCAACAACAAAATATTTCAAGGATTGCAAATTCAAGTAAGGAATTCCACAGTTGAGTAATGAATAAGGAAATCAAGAAAAACAAGTAATTCAACTAAACATGTGATACAAGTTGCAAATAGGAGATAAGACAAATAGACACGTGATATTAGGCTAAACATCATGACTACAACATGCTAAAGTAACTCAAATAAGGCATGAAAAGGAAACTACGTACCAAAACCGGAATTTCAACATTTAGCCCGTGTACGCACTCGTCACCTCGCCTACACGGCCTTCACATATCACAAATTATCACCACAATAACAAATCCTAAGGAGAATTTCCCCCACGCAAGGTTAGACGAGTCACTTACCTCAAACCATGCTCAATCAATCAATTAGAAGGCCTTTCCCTCGATTTTCCAACTCCGAACGGATCGAATCTAGCCAAAATAATTTAATACTATAAATATAACTATAGGAAACTAATGTAAATAATAATCTTAGCTGAGAATTGAAATATCGCTCTAAAAGGTCGACCCGGGCCCATGTCTTGGAACCCGACAAAAATTATAAAATCCGAACACCCATTCGATATCGAGTCTAAGAATACAGAAATTATCCCAATCCGACCTCATTTAATCCTTCAAAACCCAAAAACTTGGTCTAAGAACTTTTACACTTTTCCCCAATTTTCCACCCCAAATCTCTGACGAGCTCGAAACACACACTTAAATTATACCCGTTAATCAAATATAGTATAGTATAATATCGTATCCACACGGATTAGATTTAAACAATATTCTCGTAGTTTCTAGCTTGATCGTTGTCCAAGGTTATCAACAATTGAGATTTATAAGATTTCTAACTAAAATAAACTAAGATCTAAAGTTATTGAATAATGACAATTGAAACAAGGATAAGAAAGTAAGTTATCAGTGGGAGAAAATAGGGTTTGATAGGATAGGTACAAGATAATTGTTTGAGATCTAACTCTAGATAATTCACTTCTAATGTTAAATGAGTCTCTCAAATTCACTCAATTATTAGTTCAAACATTTAGCGAAAACTCCTCTCTCGATTAAGACTTAACCTCATGAGATGAACCAATTTACGCACATGAAGATATGCAAGAATGCGTAGTGAATTGGTCTTTAGGAAAATCTCTTTCGATTTTTCTCCTAACTAGGGTTAATCAATAATTCAACTAGCCTCTTTCGATTACTAAGAAGAATTAATGAACTCAACCAACAATATAATGCAAAGATATCATAAGTTATGTCTTTCTCGATTACATGAACAAGTGAATATAGACGGAATAATTAAATCATCCAAAAATGCTTCAATACATAAAACTATAGTTATAATCCACAAACAATCATCAATACACCAAATCCATCAAACATTTAAGAGAACTACTCCATGGATATGGAGCAATTCATCACAAATAAAGTTAAAGTATATAAAAATATAAATTCAATCCAAACTCGGGTCTTGAGTGAGGAAAGAATGATGAAATACTTGTTCTTTTTCTCTGGATAAGTCCAGAAAATAACATTTTCCATGTATTTATACCAAGTAGCGTCAAGCCTAGATGAAACCACATTCTCTTAGCTGAAATAGGATATTTACTCTGTAACAATTTCACAGGCGCGCCGCATGGGGCGACGCGCAATACAGGTCATTAATGGGGAAATCTAGAGAGCTCAACTTCTGTCAGGAAGCTACTGCTGCCTCGAAAAATGCGCTGCATAGTCCGTCGCATCAGTGCACATTTCTTAGAGTACGGAATTTGCTTGCGTTTTGACGTCCAGACTTGGTCCTCAACCCCGCACACGATCCCGGCTTAATCCCTTGAGATTTTACTCATATTTCAAAGCATAAAATAGCTTGAATTCATTCCAAAACATCTACATAGCTCGGATTCACTCCTATAAGGCATAAAACACACAATAAAGACTAAGCACTACCAATTAAAGCTCAAACATGAATAAAGTGCAGTAAATTAGAGTACAATAAGTGACTAAAATATGAAATTATAGCCTACCATCAACACCCCACACTTAAACCATTGCTCGTTCTCG
This sequence comes from Nicotiana otophora, assembly GCA_000715115.1. Taxonomy (NCBI): domain Eukaryota; kingdom Viridiplantae; phylum Streptophyta; class Magnoliopsida; order Solanales; family Solanaceae; genus Nicotiana; species Nicotiana otophora. The sequence continues at coordinate 21,794 of AWOL01S0125528.1, read as the reverse complement.
AGCAATCAAACTACACTTCATATAAACACAACCTTTTTAAACAACTCTAATAACTCATCACACCAAAAATATTTAAAATAGACTAAGCACAATACCGTAATATCATAGCCTTAAAATTTAACTCAAAATCACCACATATTATTTATAACCCGCTCACTTACTCTAACACAGAGGTCAACAACATTACATTTCCTTCATGAATCAAGTGCCCTCACACAACAATAGAGAGTAGTTCCACACATAATAAAATTTAAGAACAATTAGGAATTCAAGATAGAAAGAATTCAGTAATTACGGCGCAAAAGTTTGACGAGCTCGAAATACACACTTAAATTATGCTCGCTAATCAAATATAGTATAGTATAATATCGTATCCACCTGAATTGGATTTAAATAATATTCTCATAGTTTCTAGCTTGATCGTTGTCCAAGATTATCAACTAGAGATTTATATGATTTCTAACTAAAATTAATTAAGATCTAAAGCTATTGAATAATTACAATTGAAACAAGGATAAGCAAGGAAGTTTCAGTGGAAGAAAATAGTGGTTGATAGGATAGGTGCAAGATAATTGTTTGGGATCTAACTCTAGGTAATTCACTTCTAATGTTAAGTGAGTCTCTCGAATTCACTCAATTATTAGTTCAAATATTCAGCAAAAACTCCTCTCTCGATTAAGACTTAACCTCACAAGATGAACCAGTTTAAGCACATGAAGATTTTCAAGAATGCGTAGTGGATTGGTCTTTAGGAAAATCTCTTTCGATTATTCTCCTAACTAAGGTTAATCAATAATTCAACTAGCCTATTTCGATTACTAAGAAGAATTAATGAACTTAACCTACAATATAATGCAAAGATATCACAAGTTATGCCTCTCTCGATTATATGAACAAAGGAATATAGATGGAATAATTAAATCATCCAAAATGCTTCAATACATAAAAATAGAGTTAAAATCCATAAATAATCATCAATACACCAAATCCATCAAACCCTAAAGAGAACTACTCCATGGATATGGAGCAATTCATCACAAATAAAGTTAAAGTATAGGAAAATATAAAATCAATCCAAACTCGGGTCTTGAGTGAGGACAGAATGATGAAATCCTTGTGCTTTTGCTCTTCCCACTCCTCCTTAGGCTCCTTTGGTCGAATATGTGTCCAAAGTCCAGAAAATAACGTTTTTTCATGTATTTATACCAAGTAGCATCAGGTCTAGATGAAACCACCTTCTCTTAGCCGAAATATGATATTTTCTCTGTAAAAGTTGCACAGGCGTGCCACATGGGCGCCGCTCCATGCGGGGAATTAGTGGGGAAATCCAGAGAGCTCAACTTCTGTCAGGCAGCCACTGCTGCCTCGCACAATGCATCGCACAATGAGTCGCATCAGTGCACATTTCTCAGAGTAAGGATTTTGCTTGCGTTTTGACGTCCAGATTTGGTCCTCGACCCCCGAACACGATCTCGGCTTAATCCCTTGGGAGTTTACTCAGACTTCAAAGCCTAAAATAGCTCGAAGTCATTCCATAACATTTACATAGCCCGGATTTACTACTACAAGGCATAAAACACACAATAAATACTAAACACTATCAATTAAAGCTCAAACATGAATAAAGTATAGTAAATTAGAGTGCAATAAGAGACTAAAACACGAAATTATAGCCTACTATCAACACCCCACACTTAAACCATTGCTCGTCCTCGAGCAATCAAACTACATTCATATAGACACAACCTTTTTAAACAACTCTAATAACTCATCACACCAAGAATATTTAAAATAGACTAAGTACAATACTGTAACATTCTAGCCTCAAAATTTGACTCAAAAGCATCACACATTATTTATAACCCTCTCACTTACTCTAACACAGAGGTAAAAAATATTACCTTTCCTTCAAGAATCAAGTGTCATCACACCACAATAGAGAGTAGTTCCACACATAATAAAATTTAAGAACAATTAGGAACTCAAGATAGAAAGAATTCAGTTATTACAGCGCAAGTTTGACGAACTCGAAACACACACATAAATTATGCTCGATAATCAAATATAGTATAGTATAATATCGTATCTACGGGGATTGGATTTAAATAGTATTCTCGTAGTTTCTATCTTGATCGCTATCCAAGATTATCAACAATTGAGATTTATATGATTTCTAACTAAAATTAACTAAGATCTAAACCTATTGACTAATGATAATTGAAACAAGGATAAGCAAAGAAGTTATCAGTGGGAAAAAATAGGGGTTGATAGGATAGGTGCAAGATAATTGTTTGGGATCTAACTCTAGGTAATTCACTTCTAATGTTAAGTGAGTCTCTCGAATTCACTCAATTTTTAGTTCAAACGTTCAGCAAAAACTCCTCTCTCAATTAAGTCTTAACCTCACGAGATGAACCAATTCAAGCACATGAAGATATACAAGAATGCGTAGCAGATTGGTCTTTAGGAAAACCTCTTTCGATTATTCTCCTAACTAGGGTTAATCAATAATTCAACTAGCCTCTTTTGACTACTAAGAAGAATTAAAGAACTCAATCAACGATATAATGCAAAGATATCACAAGTTATGCCTCTCTCGACTACATGAACAAGTGAATATAGATGTAATAATTAAATCATCCAAAAACGCTTCAATACATAAAACTAGAGTTATAATCCACAAACAATCATCAATACACCAAATCCATCAAATCCTAAAGAGAACTTCTCCATGGATATGAAGCAATTCATCATAAATAAAGTTAAAGTATAGGAAAATATAAATTCAATCCAAACTCGGGTCTTGAGTGAGGAAAGAATGATGAAATCCTTGTGCTTTTTCTCTTTCCACTACTCCTTAGGATCCTTAGGTAGAATATGTGTCCAAAGTCCAGAAAATAATATTTTTTCATGTATTTATACCAAGTAGTGTCGGGCCTAGACGAAACTACCTTCTCTTAACCGAAATAGGATATTTACTCTGTAAAATTTGCACAGGCGCGCCGAATAGGGCGACGCACCATGCGGGACATTAGTGGGAAAATCTAGAGAGCTCAACTTCTGTCAGGCAACCACTTCTGCCTCGCACAATGCGTCGCATCAGTGCTTATTTCTCAGAGTACTGATTTTGCTCGCGTTTTGACGTGCAGACTTGGTCCTCGACCCCCGAAAACGATCCTGACTCAATCCCTTGGGCTTTTACTTAAACTTCAAAGCTCTAAATAGCTCGAATTCATTCTATAACATCTACATATCTCAAAATCACTCCTACAAGGCATAAAACACACAATAAATGCAAAACACTATCAATTAAAGCTCAAACATGAATAAAGTGCACTAAATTAGAATTCAATAAGTGATTAAAATATGAGATTATAGCCTACCATCAATCTCTAATTACGTGATGAAATCAATGATAGATTAGTGGAATTTAATCAAAAACGTGTTAAGAATCCTTACCCCAACACTTCCTCTGAAAATCCCTCAAAATATCGTCTTAATCCGAGCTCTCAAATTCCAAATGTGAAATAAGAGAACCACGTTTTGAAATTTAAGTTTTGTTGCCCAGTTATCCTTAATCGCGAACACGGGAAATGCCTTGCGTTCGTGAAACACAAAAATGATACAGCCCAAATTCCTCTTACGTGAACGCGAGGATCCACTTTTTACCAAGGGTTCTTAAGCTTCGCAAACGCGAAGCCTTTCTCGCAAATGCGTAGACCACGCGTGTGTCTCACCCCAGGTTGCCTTCCTCTTCGCGAACACATAACCCAATACCGCGATCGCAGAGTACCAAGTCATGCCCCTTCGCGAACACATGGCCATCTTCGCAAACGTGAAGGGTAAACTTCCAGCAAATCCCTGAAGACTCTATGCGAATGTGAGAGCATCATTGTGAACGCGTAGAAGGACACCAGAGTTGAGAAAAACCAGCAACTTCAGAAATTCTTCAAAGTTCCGAAATGCGCCAAACATGGTCCGAATCACACCCGTGGCCCCCGGGATCTCAACCAAATATACCAACAAGTCCTAAAATACGATACGAACTTAGTCGAAGTCTGAAATCACATCAAACAACATCAAAAACACGAATCGCACTCCAATTCAAGCCTAAGAACTTATGAACTTTCGAATTTTGAAACTAACGTCGATTCATACCAAAACACCTCCGATTGACACCAAATTTTACACACAAGTCATAATTGACATTACGGACCTACTCTAACTTCCGGAATCGAAATCCGACCCCGATATTAAAAAGTCCACTCCCGCTCAAACTTTCCAAAATCTTCCTACTTTCCAACTTTCGCCAATTAACGCCGAAATGACCTGCGAACTTCTAAATCAATATTCGGACACGCTCCGAAGACTCAAATCACTATACGGAGCTATTGAAACTGCCAAAACTTCATTCCGGGGTTGTCTTCACACAAGTCAAACTACAGTCAACTCCTACGACTTAAACTTCCAGTGTAGGTACTATGTGTTCCATTTCACTCCGAAACTCTTCTGAACCGGACACCAAGCCCCCCGACAAGTCATGTAACCATTAAATGAAATAGAGGGAGCAATAAATAGGGAATCGGGGCTAATATTCTCAAAACGACCGACCGAGTCGTTACAGTTAGATGATATACTACAATTATTTTGAAATCTAAAAATGACTTTTGGGATCTACCATTTAAATAAATAATCTTTGAAAGCATATATGAATTCATCAGTCAATTTTGATTTGATACTTAGCCGTTGGTTTAGTGTTAAAGTAATATTCATGATAAATGGGTTAATTGCTCTAAATGCAGAATTCAACTGTCTGTCTTTTGGGTTGTGAATTTTAATTTTAAAATTTTTTTCTTTCTCTTTTGTTTATGTAGTTTCTGTTGGGAATTAAGTTGCTTTCCTAGGCGCCGTTAAAATTGACACAGAATTTAATAGAATTTGAGGCCCTTTTGTACATATGGGACGGAATAATAAAATTGCAAGTTAATTAGCGCATTTTTCTGTAATAAATCCATAAGAATAGAATAGACTCTCTAATCCTTCTCCCACAAATAAATTTTCATTAATCTATGATCTTCACAATTATCTCAAATGTACTCCCTCTATCTCATATTATGTGTTGTATTTCTCTTTTACACGCCCCTTAGAAAATATTAATTAGAAAAGCGATTGGACTATTTTACCCTTATTTATGTCTTAAAATATAATCTCTCTTCATTGAATATTTATTTTATTTATGTGTTTTCTCCATTTTCAAGAACAATTATTACTAAGGGTAAAAAAGGAAAAAAAATCAATTTTGTCTTAAACTTCTAAAATGACAAATAATTTGAGACAACTATTTTTAATAACTACGACTGTTAATATGAGACGGCGGGAATAGCGAACAAGAAACAAATCATAAATACGTTAAAATGCTTTAGGCGTGCTCTTAATTAATCTGTTATTGTGATAATTTGGTAAATAGAGTTGATGATAAATAGCATAACATTGTTATCTCGCAAGCCAACTCTTGTTGTTCTTTGGAATAGTGTAATAATATGTCCTTGGGCAGCACCTTGAACATCCATCTTGATTTCGATTTCTTAGCAATGACAAAGGCAGATCCTTTCTTGCCTTAGTCAAAACTTCTATCATTATCTTTCGCATAGCTCTTCAGTTAGATAATTAAGATGAGTTTAGTCACAGAAATAAGATGTTTGAGTGATCTTCCTAATCAAAATGTTGGAAGTGATGAATCGGCTTCTTAGTGGTACAACTTCGGATCAGTTTTTGTGCTAATGTTTGTCTGTTGATGAGCAATGTCGAAGATATAATTAAGCAAGTAAAAGTACATTCGCTCAACAATTTAACTTTTAGATGAGGTGATCACACTGTTTAACAAGCACGCGTGGCATATACCCCTGAATTAACTGACATATCCTCTTTTCAATCTCAGGAATATATGTTGATGCTGGAAACGTGATCCATTTCACGTCAACAGCAGGTAGGGAGATAGGAACAGGAACAGATGCTGATCGTTTCATCTTTAGCTCATCTTCCTCTCTTCGCTCTAAATCCCAGTGTCCAACATGTGGTGATCGACCAAGGAATAATGGGGTCATCTCTTCATGCCTGGAATGCTTCCTCTCTGGTGGTAAACTACGCCGTTTTAAATATGGTGTATCAACATCTGTCTTTCTTGCCCAAGTTAGAGGAACATGTACTACTGCCCCTTCTGATCAGCCAGAGGATGTTCTTCACCGTGCTGAACTTCTTCTTAGTAACGGTTTTGGAGATTACCATCTTTTCAAGAACAACTGTGAGGATTTCACAATCTACTGCAAGACGGGTTATGTGATCCTAGGAAAGCCCGTAGGGTGCAGTGGTCAGGTAGGTGGTGTGGTAGCTTCAGTTGCTGCTCTATCATGTGTTTGTGCATATTCTGTCATGTGTCCATATCTTGCACCTATTGGTCTTGGAACGTACTGTATTTCAAGGTATCTTTCTGATATTGGAGTCCGCAAGGAAGCGGAGAAAATAGCTGTAGAGAAGATCGTTTGTTGCAGGCGTATCATTTGGTAATCAGTATTGCCTATCTTTTGATTTGATTTTTGCCCTTGCTACTGCTATTTCCCTCCTTCAATATTATGCTAAACTACAGTTCATTTGGTCAGTTGGACACCCTTCGCCAGTAAATATATCGTGCATGTAGATCAAATAATACTATTCTTCTCCACACACATACTGCAAATTCCTGACTGTGTTACACTTATTAAGCTGTGCTGATGGTACTTCAGTGCAGAACTGTTAGATGCACAATATACCCTCCGTTTCAATTTGTTAGTAACTTATTTGTCTAGGTACGAAGTTTCTGAAAAAAGAGTGTACTTTTGAAACTTGTTGTCCAAAATAATTCTTAAATATCTGTGTAGCTATAAATTATCCCATTAAGGGTAAAATGAGAAGTTTAAAGTTATGTTCTTTTCAAATTTACAAAGGTGTCTTATTTTTTAAAGTGACTAAAAAGGAAATAGGTTCATTCTTTTTTAAACGGAGCGTATAATATTAACATATATGATTTGGGCTCTTCCATTTTGCTACTGTATCGCTCCACAAAACTCTGCCTATGTGAGCAAGGTGGAGTTAGAGTATGACTTACGAGTTCAGGAATCCAGTCATTTTAATCCAAATCATGTATTTGCTTTAAGAAATTCATTAAATGTTTACAAATCATTAATTTAGGATTCAGTAATTTAAAAGGATTAGAATCCTGAATTCATAAATTTCAAATCCTAATTTCACACGTGAGCTTCTCAAGTATAGCCGAGTCAAATCTGAATAATGTGGCTCCTCTAATTGTCAATACTAGTTTAAAATGATGAAATGTATCCATTGAATTTCAAAGGCTAAGATCGCTTTAAGTTTAGCCTGTATTAATGGTAAACCGGTGAATTATATGCGTAATTTATGTACTACATATATATAATTTATGTATATGGCTCGAAAAAATAAATAATTAATATAGCAGGCTATTTGTGTAAAGATCCCTACTTTTTATCCATAAGCATATATAAATTGTTTATATCACAAATAGTAATTTTTTATCATTATGAACAACTTGGTCAACTTGAGGGACGTCGTGTTATTATTACTGGCATTAAAGTAAAATAATTGAGTACTGGCTTGGCAATGTTGCTGAAGTTTCTAAACTATTCAATTGGTTTATGTTTATACACTAAATAAACATGTTTTAACATATGAAATTTATTTAAATTAAGTGATAAAGAAGAAACATAAAATATGTGTACTTCTTGAATTTTAATCAAATTCATGTAAATATTGAACGCCTTTATTGTCTATATTTGGCTTATATTATTTTTGTTGACCGGAAAAAAAGTGTAAGGTATTCCCCGAGTCCCGTGATTCTAGCACTGTCGTTTTATTGACTACATTTGGCTTATATTATTTTTGGATAACCTTTATTTTATTGGTTCTCATGTTTTACCTATGTTCGCTTTTATTTCTTGATTAGATTTATGAAAATTATCTTGAAATAAGTCACGCGTACGTGTACTCATTTTTGTTTGGTATGTCAAGAATCATATCACGCGTATGTGTACACAATCAATAACACATTTATTATTATTTGAAGTTGATTGGTCAAGTCACGTGAACGTGCACTTGTATTTGAGGATAAGTATCACAGCTATACCACGGGAACCGTACACATAGCCATGATATTTAATTATTTAAAGTGCGCCTAAAGAAGCTAGCGTACTTGAATTATTTTCCTAAACTAATATGAAATTATTGTAAGGCCGAGAGTTTATGGAAAGTAAGTTATTTGGAAGTCGGGAAATATTTTAGCTATTTAAAGTATTGACAAGTTATCCACACTTAGAAATATTTACAACTTACTACTTTATCTTTGAAATTAGGAGACATTTATCTATTATGGAAGAATGAGCTAATTATTAATCTAGTGACTAAAATTATTGGGCGTGACAGATTTATACTCAATCCGACCCATGTCTAATTCTTTCTTTCCTATTAATTGTCGTAGCTCATTTCTAGTTCACTTACTTGAACTCCAATGCATGACCCATTAATATGGCAAGATCTTCATTCTTAATTCTGAATAGCAAATCTCATTAAGATGAAAAATCCTATACAAATAATCTGTTGATAAATAGCTTGAAACGTGTAAAAAGAAACTACAACATGACAATGTGTATAAATAAAACAGCACAACACATGAACCTTTATAAGAACATCACACAAATAATAAAATAATTAACAAAGGGAGGATAAGTAATGAACCTTTAAGCAAAAAATTCTTTCAAAACTTGATTAATAAAAAAAATATTTGAGCCAAACAAGTACACCAAACTAAGGGCAAATCGATAAATGAACAGAAAATCTAGCGACGAACCTTCTAAAATTCGAGTCCGGACTGAAACTCGACTGTACCTCCTGAGACTGTTTGTTTTTGGCGTGAGAGAGGTGACTACCAATGAAGCTTCACATGGTGTTTTCAAGATTGAATTTGAGGTATTTTGGATCTGAAACATGCAGATGAATTGCTGGATTTTTTGAAAGAAAGAGGAAGAAAGAATGAAACGAGTAGAAATTTCCTTAGCGCAGAAGAAGAATTTCCTCCCCTCAATTCTCCCCTCTCTCCTCTCTCTCTCTCTCTCTCTCTCTCTCTCTCTCTCTCTCTTCTCCCATTTTTCTCTTCTATTTATAGAAAAAATTTCGGAATCTTTCAGATTTTCTTTTAATTAATTTCTTTTTAAAACATCCCACTTCCCGTTTTCCTTCTTTTTTAAAAAGATATACCCCTCCTTCCTTTACTTTTATTTTTTTTATTTCCCACATTCTTTACTTTTTTTAATAAACTTCCACTTTCTTTTACTTATTTTAAAAATATTCTACTTTCTTTTACCTTTTTTTAAAAGTTCCCACATACTTTTACTTTTCTTTTTTTTATTTTCCACTTTCTTTTACTTTTTTTTCCCACATTCTTTTATTCTTATTTTTTTTATTTCCCACTTTCTTTTATTTTTTTTAATTCCCCACCTTCTTTTACTTATATGACAAGGTGGGTTGCTCTGATGGTAAGCACCCTCCACTTCCAACCAAGAGGTTGTGAGTTCGAGTCACCCCAAGAGCAAGGTGGGGAGTTCTTGGAGGGAAGGATGCCGAGGGTCATTTGGAAACAGCCTCTCTACCCCAGGGTAGGGGTAAGGTCTGCGTACACACTACCCTCCCCAGACCCCACTAGTGGGATTATACTGGGTTGTTGTTGTTGTTGTTGTTGTTGTTGCTTCTTTTACTTATATTTTTTAATTCCCTACTTCCCTTTTTCCTTTTTTTATTCCACCCGAAATTTTTTTAAAAAAAGTTATTTAATTTTTTAAATTTTTTTATTTTAAAATAAAGATAAAGATAAAAAAAATACTAATAGTAATAATTGACCTTTTAAATCATTTTTAATTTTTATCCTATAAAAAAGATGTAACAAAGCTAAAAATTGTAGATTAAACCTCTAATAAAATTTACATAATAGAAGGTGACAAAAATTTAAATATGGTAAAAACTTAGATGCTCACAGCATGTCCCTCTTTGCTTGAAAAGATGAAGAGTTTTCAGTCAAAGACAAGGTGAGCCATGTGACTAATTTTGAACATATCTTTATTCAAAGGGAAAGAAATATGGAGAAGGGAAAAGAATGCAATCGGATCCTGGTTTTGGACAACCTACATATCTCGGATTTAGGAAAATCACGTTGTGCATAGTTCTGATGTCTCCCAAACTCACACCACTAATTTAGGTTGTGAGGCGGTCGATGCAATAATAAAAACTCAACGCGAGTCGGGGTCGATTCCACATGGAGCTTGATGTGGGATTAGGTATATACCAACGTGAATGTATGACGTGCCTAAGATTACACTTCCACATTTTCAATTGTTGTTTCTACTTCTACTTTTACGCTAATGCTTGTAATTCTAAAGCTAAGAGACAATACTTTTGGTTTTGTTTGTTTTTCAAGTTATAAAAGATCTAGGGTTGCGACTTTCGCCTAGTTGGTTACCTAACGGGTTTAGAGCTTTAGGGCATGATTGGTTGACCGGGATACAATATAGAAATCATACTCAATTACTCACTCTATACCTCACAGTAGTTTGAGTGTTTTTGCCCTATTTGTCTTTCTCAAGTCCAAATGGGTATCTCAGGAAACAAGTGACAAATGCTCAAGTCGGGTCTTTCTATCTCTAGATTCGACCCTATAATTAGGGCTATCAATTTCTTGAGTTCACCCAAAATTCTTGTTAGCCATATTTTCCTAGACTGAGTCTCACTTTCTCAAGTAACGACTAAGTCAATTAGGCATGAATCAACGTTTGCAACCATCAATTCTCAAAATCAAGCAAGAACTAGGTAAAATATCATATACCCAATCATAAATAAGCCCTAAATCAATCGTCCATTAAGTACCCATACTAGGATTGGGTCACAACCCTAGCTAAGGGTTTAGCTACTCATGCAAAATAAAGAAATTAAAGAAGAAACTAAGATAAAATACATAATAATTGATTTAGGAAAGCAAATTTAATGTTTAAATGCTCAACTTGTACAAAGTTACCCAATACGGTAAATAAAAATGACTCTAAGTGTTCAGGTGCACAAAACTTGACCTAAAAATGACAAAAAAGTCTATTTATACCCAGTTAAAAATATCTAACAAAATTGCCCTTGCGGAGGTTGTGCGGCCGCACAATTATGTGTGCGGTCCGCACTTTGAGATTGATTGGCCAGGTTGACTTTATGCGGTCGCATAAAAGTGAGATGCAACCGCACTCCCTCTAATTGTGTGGACCGCACATTTCTAAGTACGGACACACTCTTGTTCTTGGACTAGGCCTGGGCTTCATTTTGCGGAACGCACATTTATGAGTGCGGTCGCATTTTGGCATTCTGCGATCGCATAATAATAGTGCAGTCCGCGCATCTTCAAGCTCCCAAACTACAGGTCTCTGAATCTAGTCTTCTACGGCCGCACAATAATTGTGCGGTTCGCACTCTGTGAAGGAATTCTATTAGTGCATCTTCAGAGTTTGCGGCAGCACACAGTATTGTGCGGTCCGCACTGTAGCCCTTTTTTTCTTGTTTTGGTTCTTGTCCAATTTTACTCCTTTTTGAATTGATTTTCACTTCTTAGGTTCGTTTCCCAATATTCCTGCAAGAAAGCACATTTCATTAGTTCTTGAGAATACCCTTAAGCATTTTTGAGCTAAAACGTAAGTAAAAGAGAGCAAATAAGAGGTCAAAATCCCTATTTATCAACTCCCCCAAACTTAAGTTTTTGCTTGCCCTCAAGAAATTAAGGCAATTTCCCACCTCCACTAGAAAATGATTATTTGAGCTGGCCTAATTTGAATAAAAAACAAATCAATTGGGACCAACAATTACTCACACGTTCATGAATCATTATCAAGCTTATGATTTGAATGTTAAAGCACAAATGGATCTAATATGACGCTTGAGCATCAAGGGCTAACTGTGTTCATCAAGGAAGCTCGCACTTCCATGCAGGTTACTGTGGATCCCAAACTCCTCCTCCTATACTTTCCGGAAGCTCATCTCACTCACGAATGAAGAATTCAATTTAATGACTCGAGAAATATTTGCTCATTACTCTCAAAAGAATGTCACAAGCCCGGCTCTAAGTACCATATGTTTGCCCCTCATGTAGATCACAACTAATGTAAGACTGCTCGGCTTGAAATCACGTAGGGCTTTTTCGGCATGTAATGAACGCTTTTGGACTAAGGAGGGAAATATCGGAATGGAATTGGTTCATATTTCCTTTAGCACTTCATATTCTCTTTTTGGCTCTTACTTTGTCGACTTTTTAAGTCATTTTCTTTTCCCTTAGGGGGATTAGAGAGACTTGACATCACTCTTTCTTTTCCATGCTATTCATACTTTCCTTCTTTGTTATCTCCATGCTTTGAACTTTTGTTTTTTTTGTATCTTTTCAACCCTTTCACATTATTCACTTTCTTTTTGTGTTTTTTCCTTTTGTTCTTCCTTTCTTTTTCTTTGCCTTTCCTTTTCTTCATTTCTTTTCTCTTTGTGTGCCTTTAGACCATCTTTAAACCCCTAGTCTCTCTCCCCAAACTTATGTTTTTTCCATTTGAATCACACGAGTGCTAAAGAAAGTTCGACTGCCAAGAGTGAGTCACTATAAAACGGGTAAAGGCTTGTAATATGGTTATCGAATAAAAAAGCTTTAGGCTAAAAAGGATTTACTAAGGATGAAATCATTGGTGGGCCATGGAAGGTTTCAAAACTGGTCAACGAAAGCCAACAATCACTTCTCAAGCCAGGCTAACTTAGAATTGCGCTTAGAAACACATTCGGAGAAAGTTCTAGACTATTCGCGCGGGTACTTAGACTTGTAACAAAATACCTCACCTCTCACACAACCAGATTGTCAAAGATAATAGAGTCGAGGGCCCACAACAACCGCATTCAAGATTGAAAATCGCTAATGGTTCAACTAAATCACCCGATGATTTCCTAAGTCAACACAAGAGTCATAAGGTCACTAACTAGGGAAATTTCTTTTTAAAAACTTATTTTTAACCATAAGCTCGTAGTTAAATGTGTTGGTACCACGTGAAGCATGCTTGACCCTTATTTATTCATCAATACTACTTGTTTCTACCTAATCATCACCAACTGACTCAATCCCTTAAGAAGCTTGTCACACCTTCCATCGTTGGGAAGAGTCACACGGTTCAGACAATACCCTCCTTTGGAAAGAACCGTAGCATTAAGAAAACCAAAGGCTTATTGTTCACTAAAGCAGAAAAAGAAGCTAACAAATCAAAAAGAAGTTAATAAAATAACTAAGAAGCTATACTATTAAAAAAAATAACAAAATGAAGAAGCTATGAAATAAACTACTAAAAGTAAGGCAAATGAATATACAAACCAAGAGGAATTGAATATATACATGAGGGATGAATATATACATAATGAGGGAGATAATAAAAAATAAAAACAATAAAAGAAAAAGAGTATTAAAGTTATTACAGACCCAAAAGTAATCAAATGTAATCAAATATCATCAAAATGTATCACAATCATCCAAAATGAACCAAAACAGACCACCCCCAGAATAAGAACAAGAATTGTCCTCAATGCTTCGCACAATCAAAACAAAAGAGGATAAAGAGTAAAGAAAACTCCTTATATGGTCTTAGGGTGACTGGCAACATCACCACCCTCAGTCTCCTCCAACTGTATCTCATCATCACCCAGCTGAGGGACAACAGGGTTGGTGAGCATCTGAAGCATCTCCTCAACAGTGGAATCTGGCTCATCAAACTAGCCAACTGGTGTCTTTGCTGATGGTGTCGTTAGGTCAACTGGTACTGATGGATCTGTCTCCATCAATAGGTCAAAAGGCACATCACCTGTTGCTGCTATCTTCGTCACTTCCTTTCTCAAACTCTCCACTGCTTTCTTTGAAGGCTGGAATTTCCTCATCTTCTTCACCTGCTTGGTTAACTCCTCAATAGCACCCCCATGAGCTACCAATATATCCAAAATAGTCTTCTGGTTGTCTAGAATATTCTTCAATGTTTCCTACACTGACGGAGGGACCTGTGGTGCTGCTAGGGTAAAGGAATGTGCTGCAACAGTACTGGATATATCAGATAGCTTAGAGGTGGTTGTCTGCATCCAGTTGTTGAGGCTCGCCAAAGTCTGGGCGACTTGCAGCGCAGTGAGAGGATAGGTGGATGAGGCTGGCACTGGTACTGCAACTGATGCCCTAGAAGATGAAGATGGTGGCACTTCGGTTGACCCGGTGGAAGAACTCGGCTGCTGTGGAAGGCAAGGGAGTTGTAGATGGCTCAGCAGCAGCATCAGAACCCACCACCGATGGCTCGTCAGACTGGCCAACGTTGGTAGTGACCTTACCCTTGAACTTTGGGTTGTCAGCACCCTATAGGTGGTACCATAAGAAAGTCTTCTTGGCCTTTACTGTTGTGTCATATGACCCCGACTCAACCTTGGAATCATTGAAGTACTCTGTAAGGGTGTTTGGATAAGGGTAAGACTTTTCACTTTTTTGGACCGCCAATGTTATGTTGGTTGACATGATGGAACCCACATTGATCGGGTACCCCACCATAATAGAAGACACCAGAACTGCCCAGGAAAGTGGGAGGTTGTTATCATTCAAACTCGGATCAATCCGGCTACACACAAAGGTTTGTAACCCTTTAGCTTCAAAATTGAGGGTGTCTCGGAGGATAGGAACTCCTGCTGTAATTCATGGTGGTGATGGTCATCGGGCGGCCAAAATCTCAGCTAGCTTCAAAATTGAGGGTGGCCCGAAGTTGGAATCACCCAGATCCAACTTCTCTAGGTACTGCACTGGCTCCATTTCTTCGAATCCCACATAAGTGTTCAAAGAGCAGGCGTCGAAGCGCTCTTTCAAATTTCTCACCTTTGTTACTTTAATCCCCTTCTTGATGTGAGCCATATTGGCGTAGAACTCCCTGACCAAGTGCTCATTTGCATCTTTGACACTACGGGTGAACCACTTCCACCCCTTGCGCTCATGAAACTATCTAAGGATATTTGGATTATGAATATCCAAATCCTTCACTAAGAACTGTCGCTCAAGTGTGAGTGACCTCTGGGGCCACAATTCCCGAAACCTGTTGAAGGTTGTCAAGTTGACGAAACGATCCTCCCATATTTCCTTTCTCTTCGACCTCTCAAGGCTGCCTACTCGAGTGTCCCCCCTCTACCATCATCCAGGACATCATCATCATCGACATCAATAGCTACTGGTGTCGGAGGAGAAGGTATAGAGGAGGGATCGGAACCTTGGCTTCCTGCATCAGAACCTCCAGAAGAACTAGATTTAGGTTCGTCGCACAATTGAAAATGCCCAATGTGTTGGGATGGTTGGGACTGGGACTCAGGTTGGACCTCCAATGAATGACCCTCGGAGGTTTCCCTGGATGGGTCATATGAACTAGATTCTGAGGGTTCTGTGGCCCTTCCTCTCCCGGTGGTCTGCTTTTTATCAATAGGCTTCGATTGCACTCGGAGAGGGGGAGTGCCTTTTCCTTTGCCTCGGGAGAATTAATCTCTCCCTTTTGATATATCTCCTCCACTGCATGATCTAACCATTGTCTGCAATATAAGGTACATTGGTCAGTTGAGTTCAAATAATTAAAACATTTGCAGAACAATTACAGCACAATAGTCACCAAAGGAGACAGTGCAGACCGCACAATTTTAAAGTGCGAACCACATAATTGTGAGTGAGGCCGCACAGCCTGAAGTGCGAACCGCATAATCGTGAGTGCGGATGCACATATCCAATCCTGATTTACTGATTCTCTGAAGTTCAAAAGTGCGGTCGCACAAATTATTATGCGGGCAAAATTGTTCTGCGGACCACACAATTTTAAGTGTGGTCCGCACTTTTCAAGCATAATATTTGCCATATTCAAGTGGTCTGCGTACCGCACAAATTTATGTACGGCTGCATAATTTGAACATTTACGACGGTTAGGGAAGGGTTCATGAAAATTTTCACAATTTAGACATGGCATGCACAAATTAGCATGATTAATGATTTACCTAGTCCCTAATGAACATATATAAAACTACCCACATGATTTTAAGTACCCATGACTAACAATTGACATTTTAGGTCTAACAATACTTCTACCACAAAAGAACAAAAACTAAAAGAAATTGCAAAATCTAAAGATGTAATGAAAATACCAGTTATAAAGGATGAAGATAAGAATCTACACTGATGAAATGAAGGAAGATTGTGAACTAATTGATCGTGCATTGTGTTTGCTTAGGGTTCAAGAACTCAGAGTGGTAAAGTTGTGAATAATGCCTTGAGGTTTTATTTATAAGTTGACCAAGTCGCCCCAAACCTAAGGCGAGTGCGGCCGCACAATTTTGAGTGCGGACCACACTTTTTACCTAGACCTTGAAGAAACTCTATCACACCCCTTTTTTTACCCACAAAATAATATTATGTGGATTAAAGGGTTTTTTCCCATTAAAGTGACAAAATTGAGTAGGGATTATTTTATTTACAGAGTCGCCACTTGGAATTTATTTTGTTGGTGTTCCAAGTCACCTTTTATTTGAATCCCTAATCAAAGGAAGACTTGACTCTATTATTATTGGTCTGCGAAAACAAAGTCCAGGTAAGAAATTCTGTTGACCGGGGAGAAGGTGTAAGGCATTCCCCGAATCCCGTGGTTCTAGCACAGTCGCTTTTATCGACTAAAAATTGGCTTGAATTATTTTTATATGAAGTGTGTATTATTTGCCTTAAATTACTATTATCTAGTACCGCTTAATAATTAATAATTTTGTCCTAGGAACGTGCAATCATACAAGGTACTTATTTGATTATATGTACTAAAACAAAGAACGTGTCGGTACACATGGTTTAAATACAATTAATATTGAAGGAGTCAAGGAGAGGAGGTGCACACATGACCATTTTATTATTAAAATTAACCAAGGATCATGTAAGAACACATGATCAATATTTGAAATTATTAAGAAAGAAAATTATTAAGTTATAATAATTTAAAAGGAACTGATTGTTTTTTAAACTACTTCAATAAATTAGGATGTAAGAACTTAGTAACTTTTGTTTTTTTAAAGGGAATTGGACCAGCTGACCTATGTCACTTACGTTGGGCCTAGTGGAAACTAAACTTTCAGCCAACCCACTGCCCGATCCCTTTTTATCCATTTTTGCATTTTTATTGAATAGAGCAAAATACTACAAGCAATTAAAGAAAAATAATATAAATAAAGTAAGAGAAAATTAATGTATAATATTCCTTTTAATTCCAAATAAATGACCCCATGACTCAAATAAAATGATCAACTCTTAGACACGTAAACTCTATTCACCTTGACCAAATACTAATAATTTCCAATTTTAAATACCATGACAAACATGATGTCTAAGGCTCAATATTTTAATTCTTTAAACCTTCTTGACAGTGAGCAAATTACTAACACAAGCTAATTCCATAACTCAATACCTGTGATCTTAATAAACTAATAAATACTATATCATAGAGAACTAAACTTTACCGACTCTAAACCTCTTTACAAACTCCAAACAATAAGCTTGAAAAAATAACTCCATGTAATCTTTAATATTACTAAAGTTTTATAATCCGGGTATCAAGAGTAATACTTCCAATGAGAGTCGGACAAAGCTCAATGATGAACCTAATAGGCATTCAAAATAACTCTGTGGCTACGTTCCTATCCAAACAGTGGCAAATGGAACTCCAGAACTTAAACCTCACACAAAGATGGAATCTTTTAAGGTTTTGCATACACAATCTACTTATTAAACATAAAGGCCATCAAAAGTTTAACAAAGCAATCCTCAACTCAATAATAGATAAATAAAGTTACCGAAAATAATCACAAGACCTTCTACATATCTATTATTGGTACATGAAAGCAAACAAATTCATAAGCCGACATTCTGATGGATTCGAACACTTGAACATTTATTCCAGTCAACTTGAGGGATATTTAAAGCAGTCTGGACAGAATATTTTCAAAAGCTCAAAATACACTGAAGAACTTAAATTGCTTCACTTGCATTAATTATTGATCAAGGATCTCAGTACATTAAAGGAATTACCTGGATAGCAGAAAGAATGACAACAATGGATGAACTAAAAATCAGCAGCAGTGACAGCAACAAACAACAAAGGGACAACAACAAACAATAGAAAAAGAACCAGATAAACCAACCCGAATAGACCTCGAAGCTCAACAAACTTTCAAAGAAGAAAAACCCACCCAAAAAAAAACTAAACTTCAAGGACCTTTGTTCTTTTTAGTATTTTAGTTTAGAAAACTCAATTAAAAAGCTCTCAAACTCTCTGTTGTTTTTGTGCTCAAAGTCTCTCTCATGTATATTGTGTGTAAAGATCCTTCAGAATGTGTAAGATCGAGTGTGTGC
>AWOL01S0125523.1:0-12238 GCA_000715115.1 Nicotiana otophora | reverse complement strand
TGATTTCTCGGGGAGGACTAGGCTCCGGTCTGCTCGGTACCTAGGTGTGACTATGCAACTGAGCTATCGCTACCTATTGAGCTTGCAACATTTTGAAAATCATACACAAGCTGATTCCGTTTTCCCCAACGTTATGGGTGTCTCGAGCTACAGATCTAGTACCACCATGAATGCTATTTGCAGGTTCAGAACGTTGGTTTGCCTCAATAGCCACATGAGAATTAACATCTAATGGTACTTCGACTCGGGCCTCAACGACATCGACAAGCGGCCTTTCGGCTCTGGGCGTCAAGTTGTTGTTCTCACCTTGAAGGCCACCTTTGTTGTCGATAGGTAAGGCCATTAATTAAGAGTTTATTGTTGCTAATCTGAAATCAAAAACACTTTCAACAATAAGCTTAAAATGGTGTGTTTTGCAGATTTGTATCAAATAACCACTGTTATCCTCAGCCCAATGGTGTGCGCCAAACTGTTTACCCGAAAAAATGGATAGAGTTTAATTTGTACATAGTTCTAAGGGTATATGGAATAACTTGGCACAAATCGTAAAGTGAAGAATGAATATATGGTATTGGTTGTAAAGAATGAAATACAAACAAAGTTTAACTAAAGATGATTTAGGGATAAGCGAGATGAATCAATGTATAAAGCTTCAAAAGTATAATCTCCCAATATGGAGCATATGCATAGTATCTGAGTTATTGTTTCTTAATGTCTCAATAGTTGGCCCTTTACAGAGATAATAACCATCCATCTTATAATGGGGGATCCTACTTTAGATATAATCAAAAATACATAGTGGGGAACCATGATAAATCAGTTTTTCCTCTTTGCATGCCGAGATTCCCTCCCTTAATGCGGCTGTAACGACTCTTGTCTATAGGCTCTATATTGACTTGAGCTTGATACAAAATTGAGCTCAATTTTGACTCGGGGCCCGGTATTGGTCGGTCTTTGGCTCTCGAGCTCGGTATTGATCTGTCCCTGAACCTTGAAGCTTGGTAATCCCGGCTTCGGACCTTATCCTGAAATTATAAAAATGCTCTTCGGTCCATTATGTTTCTATCTCGACCAGTCGTACGGAGGCCGAAATCAGTTTCGACCGTATACATCTTCCATGTGAAAAAAAAGAGATAGGGTCCAACTAAAAACTAATTTATATCCAAAAAAAACCCATTTACCCATTTTTATTTCTGATTCTTCAAGTAAACTCGAATCTTATGTTTGATGAGGAGTACTCGTTCTTTTGGCGATGAATCATCATGTGGTATTTACGTAAAGAAAACCAAACCAATCACATTTCAAATAGGTCCAGACTTCAACGCATTGTTGTTAGTATGGGTGTACATGGACCAGTTTGATTGGTTTGGTTTTGATAAAAATCAAATCAAACCAACTATATTTATTTGGATTGGTTCGATTTTGTTGGGATTTTCTGATTTTTTGTTACATGAATGTTATTTCAATCTTATTTTATTAAATTTTTTATAAGAAAATATATGTTTAGTAACAATTAAAAAAATTGACAAACATATGATATATTAACATATTCTTATGGGAGAATTTTCTTAATAACATATGATAGTTATTTTTTAGTCGTTTGACAATAATTTTTTGTTGATGTACATTTTCAATGTTAACTGAATTTAATAGTTAAACACAAAAATCAATATGATACCTATATAATGATATGTTATATTTAATTTTAAATTGTCGAAATACCACTTCAAATCTGAAAAAGATATAAGAATTTAATAGATCTTAACATATGAATATGGAAGAACAAAGAGATTCACGCATTATTTCATTAACACTTGATAAGAAAGTGATCATACAATTTATTATTTAAAGTTAATAAAAATAGAGTACTTCATATTTAACTAAATATTATCCCATAAGAGAATCACAAATATTTCTAGACATTTTTTAAAGAAAATTCTATGAAAATTCTTAAAAGTATATGTAAAAATTAAATACTTATATGTCGGTTTGGTTCAGATTTTTTACTCAATACCAAACCAAACCAAACCAAATCAAACCAAAACTAACCATATTTTTAAGTGGTTTGGTTTGACTTTTCGATTTGGTGGGATTTTCTGATTCGATTTGTACAACCCTAGTTTGTAGTATGGTGTTGGTTTCTTATTTAGTAATACTCCCTCCGTTCACTTTTACTTGACACGTTTTGACTTTTTACGCCCCTTAAGAAATAATAAATGAAATGCATAATTTACCATGATATTCATATTAATTAATGCATATTTTATTAAATTTGAGAAAATAATTTGAAATGAGTAATAAATATTGTAGGTATAACAAGAAAAAAAAATTGTCTTTTCTTGATATGCGTAAAATGACAAGTAAAAATAAAAATATATTTTTAGTATACATGTCAAGTAAAAGTGAACGGAAAGAGTACGTGTTACCAATTTAATCTTTTTGGACCCCTGTGACATTGACCTAGTCGCATACTTAAAATAACAGGTAACCAATGGATGCTCTTTTCATTCAAACGGAAAAACTTGATGGGTTTCGCTGATTTTTTATATGGTACGGAAAAACAGAAGACGTCTTGACTCTTGAGCAAACTGATATGTAAGAGTTCGTTTGGTAGAAGAGTATTAATTTCGGGATTAAATTTGAGATGAATTTATCTAATATTCGATTGGGATAAAATTATGATATAACTAATCTCGAAATTAGTTATCCCACGATTATAGTATTTTTTATTTCCATGAGAAGGTAAGATAACTAATCTTGAAATAATTAATCATGAGATAACTTATTCCCAACCAAACGAACCCTAAGAGATCATTCAATCCTTTGTCTACTCTAAGTAGTACTAAAATAGTAATTGAAAACGTAATTTGAAAGAAATATAAAAATCTGTTAGTAATGATAAAGGATTATTTTTAATTTAAAAACTTTTCAAAATTGTACTACCTCCGTTTCAGTTTATGTGAACCTATTTTCTGTTTGGTCCATTCAAAAAAGAATGATCTCTTTTTAAATTTGGAAACAATTTTGCTTAAACTTACAATTCTACCCTTAATGAGAAGCTTTTATAATCACACAAATACTCTAAGTTCCTTTTTAAATTGTTTAGGACCACAAATTTCAAAAGTCTTATTTTGTTTCTTAAATTCCGTATCCAATCAAATAGATTCGCATAAATTGAAACGGACTGAGTAATACAAGTCTTTAGTAGGATGGAGACAACTTAGGATATCCCATAATAAAAGTGTAAAGTAATAATTAGGACGGGGCTAGCTACTCATGAAAGTCAACAATGGCATAATAATTTGTTAATATTGTTAGTTTCATGATATTTTGCTAAGTCATCGTTTAAGGTTTGTTTAATCAGCTTCGGCATGACATCGATTATTTCGATCCTAACCTAAAGAGGTTTACACTGATAGCTTGTTTGGTCAAAAAGGTTTTGGGTCAAAAAAAATTTTTTGGCCAAAATTTGAGGTGTTTGGCAAAAGTTTTAGAAGAAATAAAGTACTTTTAAGGAGAAGCAGAAGCGGTTGTTGAGAAGCAAAAAAATATAGCTTCTTAAACACTAATTACTGCTCAAAAATGCTTTTCAAATTAATTAGCTAAACACAAACTGATTCTCATAGAAAGTAATTTTTTAAAAAGCACTTTTAAAAAAAATACTTATCAAAATAAACAGATTTTAGTAGGTATTTGGATATAAGAATTGTAAAATTTCAAAATAGGGAGAGAACATTTTTCAAGTAAAAATGGTATTTGAAATTTAGAGTTGTGTTTGGACATGAATATAATTTTGGGTTATTTTTGAAGTTTTGTGGGTGATTTGAGTGAAAATTTTGAAAAACAATTTTTTTTGGAGTTTTTAAAATTTTTAAAAATTTTCAAAATATATTTTCAAGTGAAAATTAAAACTTTTATGAACAAACACTGATTTCGAAAAAAAATAAATTTCTTTTTAAAAAAAAGAAAAAAATATTTTATGTCCAAACGGGCTCTTAAAAGCTTGGCTATAAATTTTATTTACCCGGATTCAACTTGTACAGTACATAGTACTCCATACCAATCTGAGTAGGTACATGTACATTGGGCACTGCATATCACCTTCGTAGTACGTACTGTACAAGTTGATATATGATTATTCACAGTTCCCTATGCTAGATCTAAGCTTTCAATATTCACAGTTCCCTATACTTCATCTAAGCTGTTCGACCCATAATATCAGCTACTCCGTTGTTTTGAATGAGAATTATGTTAAATTAGCGTGGTGTTTATCCTTAAAAAAAAATAACGGATAACAATTGAATTTATACATGATTTTAAAGATATGTGGATTAATTCAATACAAGTGATTAATAGTGTTAGATTAAACAAATAAAAAACGTAATAGATGACCAAACCAATGATAAGGATAATTCCGAGCTCGGTTGATGGCTCGATGAAAAACCTGCCCTCGATCCCAAGCTTATACTTATGAATAACTTAAGAACAAGAATAAAAACTTTGAACAACAAAGAGAATTGAAATAAATTGCATTGGTATGCTTGTTACAATGTGTTTAATAAATAGTTAGCTTCCCCTTTATGTAGTAGGGGAGTTTCACCCTAAATACAATTCTAAAAAAGGATAAAAATCTTTCTTTATGCTAATTACTTATTCATTGTTGATACGGGCCGAGATTTACGCAGTGACATCTGGTTGGGCACGAATGTCACAACTCTTTGTTAGTCGTGTTCGTCCGCTTGGAAATGCTCTCCGAAGTTGAGGGACTCGAATCGGACCTGGGAGCTGTGGCCCTGATGCTTTCGAGGGCGGATGTTATGCTCGATCCCCAGTGTGAGAAGTTTTCCGCCCGTACTCCGATTCCTTATGATCACGCTCCAATCCCATTTGTCTTACCGGAAAATCGAGATATTCAACGAGCTCGATTTTACCCGTATACAGATAGTCCCGTCGTTTCTTAGAGATGAGGTTTACCGAAACGATGAGAAACGACATATGCTTTTCACCTCATTCTTTAATACGCCGCAACAGAAACGACAAAGAAACTGTAACGTCCTGTTAGTCGCATCGTTCTGACTTCGAATACGTGTCAGCCAACGGCATGTCACCTCTGAATGCGAAGCGTCACGAAACCTCTATAAAAGCGTTCATTCTTCGTTCATTTATCACCCTTTGACTAAGCTTCTACCTTCGATTCTGAAAGTTGTTACTCACCTTCTTCATACTTCCATATCTTTAACTCCGTACTTCAAATTTCTTAGTAATTTCCGGGTTTTTGCCTAGGTTTTACCCAAATGAGCACACTTGACTCTTCATTTTTCGAAACCTTTTCTTAGACCTTTCAAGCCTTTTCAGATAACAATGGCTAAAACATCCAAATTTGTTCCTCAACAAGTTGCTTCTTCTTCTTCCCAACCGATTGCTAAAATCGAGGCGGTCACTCCTGATATAGTCATCCTCGAGACGTCTGCTCCTGGCACGACTACCGATGAACCCGCTCCCGAGCCTCCCTTGAAAATGTTCATCCTCGGGGGCTGCTCAGTCGCATATAACTTTAAGGTCGAAAAGCCCTCATCGGTGCAGGGCCGGGTGAAGGAGTATCAAGGCATATATGCTCCATTACCGAAGACGTCCTTCCCGTGTTCCGAGAGGACTGCAACTGGAGGGTAAGGACCAAGTAGTCCCTGGGCCTGAGGACGCCATCACCACCCATGTGGAGGGGTATCTAAGTGTTTACACTTACCCCTTCACATTGGGCCTGGTGGACTCGGTTATCTTGGACTTCTGCAAGAGGAACGAAGTATGCCTCGGTTAGATCCACCTGTCACTGTGGAGGGTCGTGTTCCTCCTTCGCTACTTCGTGAACAAGACCGAATCCCATAGGTTTACCATCGATCACCTACTCTGCCTATACAGTCCATGAATCTTCCGAGGGGGACTAATAAAGCTCAGACATCGGGCCAACAAAGCCTCTTTCTCGAGTATCGATGAGGATCGGGACCGGGTCTGGCAGAGACGCTTCATTCGGGTGAAGACCGAAGACTTGATTTCCCCCAAGTTCCTGCCATTCCCCGAGAAGCGGAATGCATCTCGTAAGTACAGTTTCCCTTTGAGTGCCAATTTTACGTTCATCTCCTTTTTTCTCACTGGTACTTGTGGTGGTGCAACCGTCGCTCGAGTCCCAAACGCTATCCCTCGGCTCAAGGAATGAATCGAGGGCATTTGTTCACAGATGCCTTTTTTTTAGCGCACATGGCGCAAACTCTCGAGGGGCCAGTGGGAGGCCCGTTCTTATGGTAAGACCTTTCCTCGAATAGGTAACATCGAGCTCTCCCATTCGCATCGTATTTACTCTCTTTTCTTCACTTTTCTTTTTGCAGGTTTGCCTAAGACCATTGAACTCATGCCTTCAGGAGGGGACAGGGATGTGTCCTTGTCCGTTAACCCCTCCGCTTTGGGGCAGCTCGAGGGCTGCAGCCGGGGAAAAGAAGAAAAGGAAGGCTTCGGGCTCCCCGAGCTTAGAGAAGAAGAAGCCAAAGAAAAGGTTGGCCCGTAAACTAAAGGAAAGTTCTAGCTCTCGAGCACCTAACTCGGATTCACTCTTTCAGCTCAGGGATGAGCCCGAGGAAGATGATTGTTTCATGGCCCACGGGCCGACTTCTCCCGAGGAGCAGGAAGCTGTTGAGGAGGAGATCCATGAGGTCAATCTCCCTTAGACCCGGGAGGTTGATAAGGAGACCGAGGCTGAGACTTATAGGGATGCCGGCTACGCTCTAAATGAGGCGCCTAGTGTAATAGAGATTTCAGGGTCTCCTTCCTATACTGAGTCCATGCTTGAGGAGGTCCACGCAGGGAAGGAGAGGTCTAACGAAGGGACTCATGGCGTGGACGATCCCCTTTGTTCCTTTTTCGATGGCATGGACTCGTCTGGCTTGGAAGACTTTTCCGGGCTGGGCGACCTGGAAGTGCCGAGAAAAGATGCGTCTTCAGAAGTCGGCAGGCTGAACTCGAGCCCAAAGTTAATCAACCAGTTCCCCCCGAATGTGGATCCCGTGCATAAGAGGTCGATAATCATCACTATCCCGGAGGATGCCCGGTATCTTTCTTCTCCCATTGGAGTGGCGATCCACCTCCGATGCTTGGTGACCGAAGATGAATTAGGTGGACGTGTCATGCCTGTTCAACGAAGCGCAGCAGGCGCTGAATCTGGTAAGGCATTAATATGCTCTTTCGAACTTTGACTTATTTTTGATATTTCTCATGTTTTATTTCTTTTTAACCCTTTTGCAGGCCTCGGTACTTCATCATGAAAGCTTTCTCGGTACCAGACTGAGGTTAACCAGCTCGAGCTTAAGGTCAAGGAGCTTGCCTAGAAAATGGATATTTACAAGCAACACGAATGGGCTATCAACGACCTACAGGCCGAGCTGGATGAGGCTCAGAAGGAGGCTTCAATCCTGAGGCGGGAACATGCCGATCTGGTCGAAAAGGTAAATGTTTTTAAAGTTAGCAATTAAGACTTAGCCATGGTGACTAACAACCAAACCTCGTAGGTTCAGCAGAAGATTGACCGGATCGACCAACTCCGAGCTGAAATGAATAAGGTCCAAGCCTTGGCTGATGGTTGGAAGAGCAAAATGGACTGGCTGGCTTCGAAGAAGGGAAACACCCAGGAACTGCTGGCATCGGTAGAGGTTCAACTCCAGGTAGCAAAATAAAAATCCGACAAGCGGTCCCAGTTGAATGATGAACTCCGATCACAATTGAGCTCGACTCTGGCAGAGCGGGACGCCCTATGTAACAAATGTGAAGCTATAAAGTCTCAGCTACGCACAACCTCCACCAATTCTGAAGAGATTGTAGCACAGTATAGGGCCGATGTCGAAGCATCCGATGCAAGCCTGAAGACTACTGCTGAGTACGTAAGGAGGCTATCCCGGAGGGAGACCCTCGAAGATATCCATGCCCGAGACTTTGACCTGTCGACCGAGATCGAGGAGGCAAAAAGACTTGAGGTCGAAGCCAAGGAGCTAGCTGAACCTGAAGATGAAGAAGGTTCTGAGCACTCCGAATAACCTGAAGGTCACGATGACTCTGGTAATGAGTTGGGTTCCGATGAAGATCAAGCGTATATGCCTTAGGATTATTTTGTTTTGTTTTTTGTATCATGTACATATATTTTGTTGAGGCTGTTTTTGTTGGGTCTTCGTAAAGATATTCCGGAATATAAAATATTTCCCTTTTGGCAATGTGAAAGTCTATTATCTTAGCATCTTTTTACGATTGCAAATATTTCTAATGCCTTAGCACAGAATCAAACGTAGTAATAAGTCACTTTTCGGAGGTCCGAACAAGACTTGTCCTCGAAGAAATTTCATGCTCGAACTTGTGTAAGCCCGGAGTGAATGAAAATTTCCCCAAGATGCTTGTTTAAATATTTTTAGACTATATCTTTGTCGAGGGTAACCTTTGAACAGATTTAGAATTTTGTTGAAGGTCTTATGTTTTGATTACGGGCTTCGAACGTCTCCGAACTATTTTTAGAGTGGTCGTAGCCTTTTAGGTTTGGAAACTGCCTAATAGGTTTTGTGCACTAAAACTGCTCAAATTTATCTCGGACGGCAGTCCCTCAGTGGGGGTAGCCCTTTGGGATAGGATAAGGGTGGCCATTGGGCTCGATAGTTCCCGGGTAGGAGTAGCCCTTAGGCTCGATACTTTTGAGAAGCAAAACATGTTTGTTAGCAAGGTAGAAACATTCTTTCATTTATGTGTGTAACGTACAAGATTGTAAAAAGCTCGTATTATGGCTGGGGTGACCTATGCGGGCACAGTTCATTCGACCGTTTAGACCTTATAATAAATCCTAAACACCGAGCCTAAACTGTTCGAGCATAGAGTTTGCTTCCTTGCTAAAAATCATGACCCGAGGGTGATGGCCCCCAGTATTCGAGGTCGATCTTCGAGCACGCTCGGATACTATTGATGCGACCATTGATTCCGATTTAAAAACGGTCTTTGACTCTAAGTTAGCACGGTTTATTGTTGACTCGTTAAAAACCTTGCCGAAAATCCTATTTGGGACAAAACCGGTTTCTAACAACTACATTTTCCTTTGGTTGTTGCCTGCAAGTATTATCCCCATTTGTAATATAAAAAATAAAGAAAGTGAATGAGGTCGTACCTTAACAGTAGTATCGTCTTAAGTGAGTCACGTTCCAGTTGTTTGGTAATTGTGCGTCGTCTCCTACTTCGAGTTTATATGAAACTTTATCGGTAATCCCGATGACTCGATATGGACCATCCTAATTCGGTCCTAACTTCCCTTCATTCGGGTTCCGGGTGTTCTGTGTTACCCTTCTTAACACCAAGTCCCTGATATTAAAATATCGAAGGTTGGCTCTTCGGTTGTAATATCTTTCTATCTGCTGCTTTTGGGCGGCTAACCGGACTAGAGCGGGCTCGCGCTTCTCATCTAGTAGTTCTAAGCTCGTGCTCTTGGACTCACCGTTTGATTCTTCGGTTGCAAATCGGAACCCGAGGCTCGGTTCTCCCATTTTCCTTTGGTGTGTGTTAACCTTTTCTTAAAGTTTTGAAGGATTGTTTTGTTTGTTGACTTCGCCTATCCATTCTGACTAGGGTGATAGGGTGTTGACAAAATCTTTTTGATCTTATGGTCCTCGAAAAATTTGCTTACCTTGTTGCCGATGAACTGCTCCTTGTTATCACACACTATCTCGGCCGGTATACCGAACCGACATATTAAGTGGTCCCAAATGAAGTCGATGACTTCTTTTTCCCGGACCTTCTCAAACACTTAAGCTTCGACCCATTTAGAGAAATAGTCAGTCATAAATAGTATAAATTAAGCCTTACTGGGTGCCTATGGTAGGGGACCGACGATGTCCATTCCCCATTTCATGAACGGCTAGGGCGACAGGACCGAGTGTAGTAACTCCCCGGGTTGGTGGATCATTGGTGTGTGCCTCTAACAACCGTCACATTTTTGCACAAAGTTATTCGCATCTTTTTCCATATCGATCTAGTAATAGCCGACTCTGATTATCTTACAAACCAACGATTCTGCCCCCGAATGGTTTCCACAGGTGCCTTCGTGAACTTCCCTCAAAACATATTCGGTGTCTCCCGGCCCCAAGCATGCGGCGAGTGGGCCATCAAACGTTCTTCTGAACAGAGAATCTTCGGACTGGCTAAACCTAGCTGCCTTGCTGCACAAAGCTCTCGATTCTTTGGGATATGAGGGCAACTTCCTAGTCTTCAAATAGTATATATACTTGTTTCTCTAGTCCCAAGTTAAACTTATTGAGTTTATCTCGTCATGACCTTCTTCCACTACTGATTTCATGAGTTGTACGACCGTTCCCGAGCTGAATTCATCATCATCAACCGATGACCCCAAGTTAGCCAGAGCATTAGCTTCGCTATTTTGATCTCAGGGCACGTGTTGTAGGGTCCATTCCTTAAATCGATGTAGCGTTACCTGTAGTTTATCCAAGTATCTTTGCATTCATTCCTCTTTCACTTCGAATGTCCCATTGACTTTGTTGATACCCAATTTTATCCGCATATTTTTATAAATATCATATATGCTTTTAAAATATCATTCCTGCATCATCACCAATTTAAAGATTCATACAAGTATTTTCTATCATTTTCCATAATTTTTAAAGCTTTAAAATTAATTTTCTTTCATTTAAATTATTTGAAAATGTATTCATTACCCCTTTAAATTATTTTGTGATGACTTAATCATCCAAATTTATTATTTGCATCCATATATATGTTTCATAATATTTTACCTCATTTTCATATAATTATATTCGTATTTTTAAGCTATTTACACAATTTTGCAATAATAGCCTATATGTTGTGCATAATTATATTTTATTACATTATTTGTACCCAAATAGCATTTTTATATTTTTATATTGTCAAATTATTATTTTCAAGCATCTTACTACACAAATAATATTTTTATTATTTGTTAATTACTTCTTACAAAATATTTTATAATTTCCGTGTATTTAAAAACTTTGGCCCAATGTTTGAGTTAATTTTGGACCCAAAACCTAGCCCAATAACCCCAAGCCCAAACCAGACAACCCTTTTAATGAACCTGATCACGACCCGTGTAAACGACTCGCCCTGTTTCCCTTTGATCCTGACCGTTGATCTCAAATGATCAACGACCCATAATAAATCTTCACCTTTCCTTATATCCCCTCATCCAAACCCTAATCCTGTTTTCCCACTCCAGTCACCTCTGAATCCTCTCTATTCCATTCGTCTCTGAGAAAACCTAGCCGTCACACCCTTCAATCCTCTCCGATTCCGACCTTAATATGGAATCCCTCTATGATTTTCCTTCCTTATATGTTATGTCTCAGTGTCACTTACACAATTATGGTATCACTTAGTACTTGCCTATTTTTGGCAAGTACCAGGCCTTGAATCGGGTGAAATCGTCGTATATCTCCAAGATCTGGACATGTATTTCGTGTGTATACATTCATAGCAAGGTGATATGGGGCCGATTCACCAAGATCTGTGGTCGATTTTTGATTTCTATCGAACTAGGGTTTGTCTGGTTTCTCTTTTAATCTGATTCGAAATTGATTTTTGCATGATAGTCTTTCCTTTAATATTTTGATTGACTGTTTTCCTTGTCCGTTAGTTTGAATTTTACTACTATATAAACCCCTCCCCTAATTCCCCAGGAGAGGGCGAAATCACTGAAATTACTACTATTCTCTTATTCTCACTTGTCTTATACTACTCTGAGCTTTAATCTCTTGACCGACTGAAAGTCAAGGCCACCGAAATTCGATTATCAGACCTTTCTCAGTGTGAGCACCGCTCGGGGTTCATTCAAAACCCTTGGGAACTTTGACGCATTGAAATTCCTGGGTTCTATTGTTCGTTTTGCTATTGACATTGGGGTATTGCTGAAATCATTCCTCTTGTTTACTTTTTCATTAATCTGTAACTGGTAAGTACCTATGACCCTTGCAATTTCATTCTCCTTTCGTTTGAGTTCCTGCTCTGCATATCTATATCTCTGTCACGACCCAAATTTTCCTCCATAGGATGTCATGACGACACCTAGTCTCTATAACTAGGTAAGCCTAACATTTGTGCAGAATAACATAATATCAACTGAACCCAAACCTCAACATATGAAATATAAATAAAAAACTGTGATTCAAATAATTACAACTCC
>AWOL01S0125501.1:13127-32032 GCA_000715115.1 Nicotiana otophora | reverse complement strand
TTTTGACACCTCTCGATGTTGGGAATTTGAGGACCTGGTGTAGGGTCGAAGGTATATCTCTCATGTTGTGGATCCATGGCCTTCCGAAAAGGGCGTTGTACCTCATGTCGCCTTCGATCACGTGAAACTTCATTTCCTGGATGATTCTGGCCACGTTTATTGGTAAGATTATCTCGCCTTTGGTGGTTTCATATGCCATATTGAATCCGTTTAGAACTAGAGTTGTGGGTACGATCTAGTCCTGCAGGCCGAGCTGTTCTACGACCTTCAATCTGATGATGTTGGCCGAGCTACCTGGATTGATTAACACAAGCTTAATTTTAGTTTTATTCATGAGTACTGATATTACTAGTGCATCAGTATGATATTTTAGTGCATTTAAGCATTGGTCCCTGAGGGGTATCGGCGCCGCCGATGTTCATGTGAATGCCGTGTTGCGGTTCTTCTTGCTCATTTTTCTTGCCGAAATCCCTGTTTTTAAAATGGTTCTTCGCCCTATCACTCAGAAATTCTCGACGGTGCCCTTTGTTAAATAAGCGGGCTACTTCCTCTCTTAGTTGCCTGCAATCTTCGGTTCTGTGACCATGGGTGCCATGATATTCGCACATTTGATTGGGATTCCTTTGGGCAGGATCGGTCTGCATGGGTCGAGGCCACTTGGTGTCTTTAATGCGTCTGAAAGACAACACGATGGCGGATGCCCCAACGCTAAAGTTATACTCTAATAACCGAGGTGCTTCTATAGGATCGGCATATTTATCAAAGTCGCTCTTGCTCATAAGTCCCCGAGAATTTTGCCCTCGATCAATCCTTCGATTGTTCCGAGCTGTATTGCGTGTTGGACCGTTGTTCATCTGATCTGCGACGTACGGTTGATATCGGTCTCTGTTCGACCTTAATTCTCTATCGATCTCCCTTTGATTTTTAGTAGCTGTCCTGTTCTGATGCACGGGTCCATACGGAGCTCCCAACTGGTCATCTTCGACCCTAATTTTTGATTGATATCGGTTATGTATATCTGTCCAAGTTATTGCTGGATACTCGATCAAATTTTGCTTCAGCCGACATGATGTTGTCGAACTCAGCTCGTTCAACCCTTGGGTGAAAGCTTGTACGACCCAATCGTCTGTGACCGGTGGCAATTCCATGCGTTCCATTTGAAATCGGGATACGAATTCCCTCAGCATTTCATTACCCCTTTGCTTTACTTTTAAGAGGTCCGATTTCCTTGTTGCAACCTTTATGGCACCAACATGTGCCTTTACGAACGAATCTGCTAACATTGCAAAAGAATCGATGGAATTTGGCGGTAAATTGTGATACTAGATCATTGCTCCCTTCGAGAGGGTCTCCCTGAACTTTTTCAACAACACGGATTCGATCTCATCGTCCTCCAAATTGTTACCTTTGATGGCACATGTGTAAGAGGTGACGTGTTCGTTAGGATCGGTCATACCATTATATTTGGGAATTTCGGGCATACGGAATTTTTTGGGGATTGGTTTTGGGGCCGCACTCGAGGGAAAAGGCTTTTGTATGAATTTTTTCGAATCAAGCCCTTTTATCATTGGTGAAGCCCCCGGGATTTGATCGACCCTGGCATTGTACGTTTCCACTCTCTTGCCTTTGACTTTGACTCGTTTTGTGAGTTCCTCGAGCAATTTAGTAATTTCGGGAGTGGTCCCTGATTCTTGCTCGTTTGATTTCACTATGGCGGGCTCCGTTCTGGGGGTGATTTCTCTAAGCGGATTGGGATCCGGCTTGATTTGTATATGATTTTGTCTCTGTAACTGGGCTATCGCTACTTGTTGGGCTTGTAGCATCTCGAAGATCATATGTAAGCTAGCTTCGATTTCTCCCGCATTATTGGTATCTCGGGCTACGGATCGAGTACCACCCTGAATGCTTTTTTCCGGTTTGGAACGCTGATTCGCCTCCAGAGCTATTCGTGAATTGACATCCAATGGTACATTGGCTCGAATTTCGGTTACTTCGATTCGAGCCTCAATGCCATCGTCAAGTGGCCTTCCGGCCCCGGGTGCCAAGTTGTTGGTTTCATCTTGAAGGCCGGCTTCGTGGTCGATAGGTAAAGCCATTGCTGATTTGAAGTTGTAAACTGGTGTGTACTGCAGATTTATGTCAAACAATCACTGTTATCCTTAGCTCTACGGTGGGCGACAAACTGTTTATCCGAAAAATCGGATAACGTTAAATTTATGTATGGTTCTAAGGATACGTGATACCCTTTGATACAAATCGTGTAGAGAGATAGCAATACGAATATTCTTGACTATGACAGTGAGAATAATGAATCAGAAGGAATGAATAAAATGAAATAAAATTAGTACAAGAAGGTATCTTTTGTTCCAGTGTATTCAGTGTGTCCATAGCTTACAAGGATCACCCTTTTATAGTAGAGGGTCATTACTTTATTTATAACAAAAAATAATAAAATAAAGCATATAGTGGAGGACCCATGATGATTTGTCTCTTCCTCGATTCCCGCCAAGATTCTCTCTCTTGGTGCGGTTGCAACGGCTCTTGTCTGTGAGCTCGATACTGGCTCGAACTCATTACTGGGTCGAGCCCTTCGGTCTTAGCTCGAGTTCGACCTTCGGGATGGGTGTCGCACATTTCCTACCTCGAAGCAATGCCTTGCATATCGATTTGGTCACGGGTTCGATAAGGTCATCGAGCCGACTCCTCGAGCAGCCTTCGGACTCGAGGCTCGTTAATACTGTCTTCGGAGCTCACTCTCAAAATCCCACTCCGACTTCTTACCACTTGAACTCGATCAAACGTATGAATGCCGAAATCTATTTCGACCATATAAATCTCTTTCTGCAAGGATAAGAGAGTAAATTAATATCTAAATTTGTCATCTGATTCCATAACAAACAACATTACCATTTCAAATATGACATGAAATGCATAACTTTGGGTGGAAGTCTTAATGACAAAATATGAAATTATATAGGCAAAATGGAGGAATGTCATAAAGTGTCATTAACTTACAAATTAAAATTTCACAGTTATGGACATGAAGAGTTTTATGGATAACGAAGTTGAAGAGGTGAATTATGTAGCGGTACTTTTAAAAGAAGATAACTGAAAAATGAGAGAAAAAGTACCCTTGATGGCTTATAAGATGTGACATATTTACTCAAATTTTGTACTCTCGTTTGTATTCTTATTGGTATAGTGAAATTGTTCCTCTCTGCTTGTGGACGTAGGCCACTTTGACCGAACCACGTTAAATTTGTGTCTACTTTATATGCTTTAATTGCCGTTATTATCAACTTTAATTGTCTTTGTTATTGTCATTATACCGTTGTTTGGCTAAATTTTGCACTATCCGGATTCCCGATCCTAACAAATTGGTATCAGAGCCGAATCTAACCGGGTTAGTTTCAATAGCCAAAATGACTCTAACAAAGACCTATGTTGAGAAATTTGGTCGAAGTGAAAACTTCGAAATGTGGTTATTAAAGATGAAAGCTATCCTAATTCAGGATGGCTTAGACTTGGTGTTGCAAGGAAAGGAGAAGAAGTCGGATAAAATGACGGACGAGGAGTTTGCCATCATAGATAAAAAAGCAAAATCAGTTGCAAATGGAGTTGTCCAACTGGGTAACAATGTTACTTGTAACGTTATTGAAAAAGTACAATTCAGTTCATAATGCACGTTGGTGTGGTGAGAACTCTCATCGATGTTAGATATGTTACTAAGTTAAAGAAAAATCTCATCTCTTTGGGCACTTTAGAATCCGTTGGGTGTAAATTCACTGGTGAAGGTGGAGTTCTAAAAAATTTTCAAGGTGCTCTTGTGATCGTGAAAGCACACAGATCTAGTTTGCTGTATACTTTATTGGGATCCACTGTTATAGGCCCTATTACAATTTCGGTATCAGACAACTTGTCTGATTTTGATGGCATTAAATTTTGACATATGCCCATTGGGACTTTTGCGGAGAAGGTGGAGCAAACTTACTATATCAGCCAAAATTAGGCCAAGATGGAGATTTGTAATTATGGCCAATATTTTGGCTAATGGAGTCCATCTCACATAAGCATAATCATCTTTGCAAAGTGTAGACTTTGTTGGCGATATTCTTTGGGACCCAAAAATATTGCATTGTGTGGTGGACATCATTTGCACAAGTTGTATCTCTTCTTTTACACCTATTAGACCAAGACTTTTTTGCCTATAAAAAGGAAGGTCATTAGTTCATTTTATACACACCAACAAGACTTGAGTTTTCATTTGTTGTTTCTTCCTTTCCTCATTTATTAAGAGTGTTTTGTATGAGAGTTGAATGTTGGGAAGCACTTGTGTGAACCCTTTCTTTGGAGTAATCTTGTGAGATTATTCTCTTAGGGTATTTGGGATTAATTAGAGTATTTATTCTAATTTTATACTCTCTTTTGTACTCTTATTGGTATAGTGAAATTGCTTCTCTCCGCTTGTGGACGTATGTCACTTTGACCGAACCACGTTAAATTTGTGTCTTCTTTATATGTTTTAATTGTCGTTATTATCAACTTCTATTGTCTTTGTTATTATCATTATACTGTTGTTTGGCTAAATTCCGCACTACCCGGATTTTCGATCCTAACAAAAGGTATAAAAGTTGACTTAATATAAACACTAAACGTATATAGTGATCATCAATGAAATAAGAGATTAAGTGTATTATCTGGTAGAAGGAAAACCCAATAAAGCAAGTGAACATATTAAGAATTATTTAAAATGAAGCGGCAAAACTATCTGGTATTCACAAGATAAACAATATAGCAACATCTGGAACAACTTCTCTTCTGAAACGGCTTAACAAAATGCAGAGAATTACTAAGAAACATATCCACATCGCTTGAGTTTTTAAGAACTCTGAAAATGTTTGTCAGCCTCCCAAAAAACTCCATTGCGTCGTTGCCCTCTCGGCTCACAATAGATAGAAAGAGGGAGCAGTTGAGTCTATATATATGAGTTTGTTTGCAGAATTCAAACAGTGCAACATTACTATATACTAATAACGGTAATTATAAGTAACGGAAGATATAATAGAGGCAATGAGTTACTTTCTTAACGGTTTCGAAATAAAACGATTTATGGCGAAGAGAAACCAAAATAACATGTTAGAACGTGACTTTTGGACTTTCTATTAATTTAATTAATATAATAAATAAAAAATGAGTAAGAAAAAGCAAAAAAGAGAAAAATAGATAAATATAATCCTTGGCTTTAGAGATATGGCACGTCATTTTTCTAAGTCCCTCCTTTATATATATTCTTTGTTCTCTTCTCTTTAAACTTAAACATCAATTTCGCCCAGCAAGCATGCAATTTCGGAAATCCCTTCATTGTGACGAGTAGGCAAGACAATCTCTCTCTCTCTCTCGCTCCTTTCCCCTTTCCCCGATATCTCCCCAAAATATACCTAGGGTTCCGCCACTGTATCGAACCCAAGATTCTTTTTATGCTTCATCTGTTTCATTTATGTAACTGAAGGCGATTTCGTGATCCTTGGGGGTTTAGAAACCAAATCCTTGTAAAAATCAAATTCCAGTTGTAGAACTAGTTAAACTCGTTTCCATATTCTTTCTTTGTTTCATGTTTCTTTTCCTCTTAGAGACGAGCTTGACTTTGGCTTAATTAACAATTTGATGTTTTACACTAGATATATAGGTTTAAGATGTGCATAGTTAGTAGATCGATTAGCTTTAATCCTTTATTGCAGTTACTCTCAACTTCTTTCAAGACCAATTAATAATTACACATATATCAAACATTGAGTGAAAAAAAAGGAGGTAATGATGAGTCGTTCCCTTGCAACTTGCCTTTCAAATACTGCTTGTAACTGGTGAGCCTTATAATATATCTGGTTTAGTGTGCAAGTTGTTTGGCTTTAGGATTTCATTAATTTTAGCTGTTAAATTGGCAAGCTAAGTGTGGCACTAGTTTCATTTTAGCTGTGCAAAGACCTTAGCACACTGACATGTAAAAGTAATTAAGTGTGGCAATTCGTTATCGACTCTTGGCTCTTCTTTGAGGCCAACTTTATACACTTTTCTACAATAATTTACTGTACTTTTCATCTTCTTTTACTTCTTTGTCAAACTGCAGAGCAACTACTGTATCTTCTATTTTGTACCTAAGTGCCATTCTTATTTCCTGTTGACCTTAAAGCTTCAATGTATTAAGCAAATGATGAGTTTCTTTCCTCCCCCCCTCCTCCTTTCTAGAATAATTTAGTTATGGTAGATGACAACCCCCTCGTTACGTGGTACATTGCTCAGAGAACTATATTGAGTTTGCTTCCGCATTAAAATTGTTTGACTGGATAAAACAATTTAAAGATGTTTAACCTAACTTGTGTGTTATTTTATTTGGAGGTAAGTTTATTTCAGAGTAATTTTTACTCTCGTTATCTTTCAATGGACCTTCATTCTATGTTTTTCTTGCATTTGAAAAATAGAAATAAGTCTAACAATCTCTCTCTATGTATATATACACACCTATATATGGGTAAACCACATGAGAAAATTTTAAGAACCAACAGAATATGAGTAAAAACAACAGAACGAAGCAACATAGAAAGAAGTTAGCCAAACATCATTAGCACCTGTACTTTTGTTGTAGTGAAGTACTTTGCACCTCCGTAATTTAAAGTAAGATCAATTTCAACCTATCACATAACTGCATTTACAGTCCAGTATATAAGATTTTGGATCTGATGGAATGAGTGTATTATTTTACTTTGATGGAATGAGTGTATTATTTTACTTTGATGAAATGAGTGTATTATAAAAAAAAAAGGCTAAATACATAGACAGCCCATTAAACTTGACACAATTTTTCATTTTGGCACTCTAACGCAATCTTGTTCCATTTTGGCCCTCTAACCCCATTTTTTATGTTTCACTTTAACACAAAAGCTGAAATCAGTCCAAAAAATATAGCGCGTGTATACACACAAATCTGACGTGTAATAATATCCAATTAAATATCCTCTTTTAAATAATCTTTTCTATTTTTATAATGTAACTTTTCTGCATTTTATTGTTGAATAAAATTGCTATTTTCTTGTTTTGTAGGGTCTGATTCCAACTATTAGTGAATGCTTACCTAATGCAGAGCACAGAATGTGTGCTAGACATATTTGGTCTAATTGGGCCAAAAACTGGAGAGGGGAAGAAAGAAGAATGCAATTCTGGAAGTTGCAAAAAACAGTTGGCTTTTGGCAGCTTTGTGAAGTGTTATGTTTTTTGTGTTTGTTATTGTTTGTGCAAAAAACAGTTGTTATTGTTATGGCTTTTGGGTTTGCCTATATATGTGAAGGAGCTTATTGCTGGAGGAGCTGCTGGTGCATTTGCTAAAGCTGCTGTTGCTCCGTTGGAGCGTGTTAAAATACTTTTACAGGTGAACAAAGAGATGTGCTACCTAGATGCTTTTGGCAGCTTTGTTATTGTCAATTAATGGCTTAAAAAGATCATGGCCAAGTTCATTCTTCTGCAAATTATAAAAGCAAGAAACAAGCAAAACTGGAATGGTTCATTAAGGGCCGAAGATCTGGGAATTTACCCACTGTCGAGTTGCTTGAAAGCAACAAACATGCAATTTTGCAATTGACCAAATTGATTTATCACCAACTAATATGAAGTTTTGAAACTTGAAAGGGCTCGCCAATTACATCAATTTGCATATATTGACTCAAATTACAACAATAAAAACCGGGAAAACCTAGCCAATTCCATAGCATGAACACAACAAGAAACACAACTAACTTCTTCCACATAGCCGACTTTGCATCTCTTTCTTTTACTTTGTTTAGCAAACCATAAATAACCTTGTTCGCTTGAGCTGGAAACTCATCATCATGCCATCTAAAGTAATTGCAGCCACGCTGTAAAACACAAGAAAAAAAAGCAGATAAATCAATGTAAACAGAGACAAGAAAATGAAAACACTAAAAATGAAATCCGAATATGGTTCACTTACTTTGTCAAATTTACACTCCTAAAAACGACGACCTGGATTTCTTGGTGTCCATGATACTTTCAGTTCAACTTGAAATCCACAAGAACAAATATCCATTCCATTGTGAGAAAATAATTTTTTTTGAGACATGAATTCACTTTAAACTTCAAGCTTAGATGAAATAATCCCACAACAAAGAAATAGATTAAATAAACGAACAATAAAATTGCAAAAGTTTGAAGCTTTCTTGGATGGACATGTATGAAATCGTCATATTCAAATTTTGAAACTTTGAGAGTGAAGACGGGGCAAAGTAAATGGGGAAGAAAATAATGAAGATGAAATAATGGGGAAGGAAGATGGGGGATAAAATATGGGGCAAACATTTATGTTACTACCGTTGGAGAAGGACATTTGCCCAAAACAATCTCCCTCACGCGCTTACAGGGTGAGGCAACTCACACTCTGAATCTAGTAAGCTTTTGTGTTAAAGTGAAACATAAGAAATTGGAGTGCCAAAATAAAAAATTGTGCCAAGTTTAATGAGCTTTTCTGTGCATTATATGTTGCTTACTTATTTAAATACGCATAACACTTATTCTCACGTTTACTTTAAAGTTTGAGAAATAAAGATACTTACTTGCATAATTTTTTTTAATAAAGTTTAATTTTATAATAATTGTAATATGTTTATAGAATACTTTCAAACAAATCTTGGAAGAGTTCATTCAATGCCAGCCGATTGATGATCAAGGAAGGCCAATCCAACAAACCCAAGAGGAGTGTATGGACATTTGGATTAAGGCAGTTGGTGGCGTGCATAAGGGGAGAGTCTATGGCCTTAGATCAAAATTTAGTCTCAGTCGTCGTACTTCTGAATTGTGTGATTCTTATTCTTTCTCACATTGCTCAGTTGATTTGGATGAGTTTGAGCAATTAAATAGGAAGGTGGCGAATATTACTGAGTTGTATATGCAAGAAAGGGCTGCAAGGGAGGAAGATAAGAAGCAGAGGGAGGAAGAAGATAGGCGAAGAGAGGAAGAGAAAAGGCGAAGGGAGGAAGAAATGAGGCGAAAGGACGACGCATTAAGACTTGTCACTGGTGATGTTGAAAGCCTCAAGTCTCAGATAAAATCCCTCTTAATATCTGGTGCATTTCCTCTGCCCCGTTCTCCGGCACCATCTGATGATAATTAAGGAGTAGTTTCTTGTATTAATTTGTCTTGGATGGTACTTGGATGTTGAATATTGAATGTTGGATTTTTTGGGTTTTTATTCTACTCTGTTTAGTTGGATATTGTTTATGAAATGGATTGAATTAGATGTTGTTTATGAAATGAATTTGGTATTTGAATACTTAATTATATTTAGTCTTGTAATATTGGATGTATTTTCAGTTTGGCAGGTGGTGTAGTTCTAAAAATAGAATTGGCCATGAAAATATTTTCCAGATTTCCCACGGATTTCCCACCAACGTTGTGGGCAGTTTTGTTCTTTTTCCCCAGAATTTCAATATTTTCCAATGGGATTTCCCACCGACTTTGTGGGAATTGTTGTTCTCTTTTCCCAGAATTTCAATGTTTCCCACTGATTCTCGTGGGAATGTTCATATATTTATTTCCAGGTTATGCATATATCCCACTATTATCATGGGTAAAATAAAAAAAATATCTAAATTAATTTTAATACTTCCCACAGAGATGGTGGAATAATAACAACAACAACCCAGTAAAATTTCAGAAGTAAGGGGTCTGGGGAGGGTAATGTGTACGCAGACCTTACCCCTACCCCATGGAGTAGAGGGGTTGTTTCCGATAGACCCTCGGCTCAAGAAAATGAAAAATACGAAAGAGACAATAGATGATTAAGAAAATTAAATTATTATATTTTCTTACTTTTCCCAGTATGGTCGTGGGAAATTTCACTATGTGACCCTACTAAGTTCACGTGAAACGCTCCCTAGGAAATTCTCTGGGAATTACTCACGATGGTCCTGGGAATTTATTTTGCCACCAGCTCCTTTTCCCACTGAGCGTCTCTCCTGGGAATGTCATGGGAATATTTAAATTTCACATAAATTTTCCATCGATTTGTCTGTGGGAAAAAACTGTGCTTCTAGTAGTATGTAGTAGTTTCACTTGGGGATTTTAACAGACATGTTGTATTGATGATTTAATTAGAGATTCGATTCTTGATACTTGCTTGAATTAATTGACAGGATTTTGAATTATATTGTGAAGTTGTTCTTTATTTTACTTAATTAAAAGAGGATCTTGATATTGAATTTCTTTGCATCTTGTGCTCTAGTTTAAATTTGTGATTCATCTAGGTTATATAAAGAGTCTCTTGAATTGTTAGTTGAACTAAAAAATAGAAAAATATTCATGAGAAATTACCCTTTAGATTAAAACTGGCATTACGTTTGTAGCAAATGTTCACAACGCTTCAATTGAATTATTTCTGGAAATTAATGTTTAATCGAAAGAGGAACTTTAACTTCAAGTATAATCTTATTATATATTAAATTCGTGAGATTCACTAGTAATTTAGAAGTGAACTAATTCAAGAATTGGATCCTGAGTTAGTTATCTTGCACATGTCTAGTCAATGGCTCTTACTCTTCCCACTGATATTTTTGTGTTGCTCAACTCCTATTTTCCGTGATCGACTGATAATTGTTTAAATTTTAATAGTTAATCGTAGCTGATAATTATTCCAATCAAAGTGTTAATGATCATGGGTAGCAGATAACTAGAAATATTTTAAATATTATTTAAATTCAATCCTTGTGGAGACGATATTTTACTATACTAGTTTTAGCTACCGAGCATTAATTTTGTGTGGTGTTTTGTGCTCGTAAATTTTAGTACTGTTGTCGGAGATTTGGCAATCAGTAGTGTTCAAAATATTTTTGGTGCTAATTCAGGAACAATTTTTATTTTTTTGTATTCATGTTTTTGTACTTATGTGCTGGTAAAAGGTTTAATTTCTCTGGTGTATGATTCGATCTTCTTCAAAGAAGTGATACCATACGAACCAGAGTCGGAGAAACGCTTGTGAAAGTTGAGAAAAGAGAGAGAACTCACCGAAAATATTTTGGGACAGGCTTCGACCCAAGAACACATGGCTAAAAATGGTGATGAAACAATTGATTTAGCTGCAAGGGAAGCAGCCTAACAACAAGAAACAGTCGCACGGGCAGCGACTGAAGAAGCTCTAAGAGCTGATGAAATAGTTGACGGGGAAGGAGGACGAAGATTCAACGTGAACCGACCTTTGGTTAAAGATGCATTTGAAAATGTAGGACCCAAGACTGGTAGAGAATTGGGAGATTAAGCCCGACCAGTTTATAATCAAAGACTGTCGATTGTCAGACCTCCACCCAACGCAACAAATAAATTTGAATTGAATCAAGGCTTGCTTCAAACCATCCAAAATAACTGTGTTTTCAGAGGCAATGTGAATGAAGATTCAATCACTCACCAGAAGGATTTTGAGGAAATCATGAATACTTTCCAATACAACGGAGTGTCAAAAGATGCTGTCTATTTAAGGGCATTCCTTTTTTTACTGAAGGATGATATGAAGCACTAGATGCTAAGCTTACCAACTGGGTCGATTAGGATATGAGAAGATATGATAAAAAAGTTTCTAGACAAGTATTTTTCATATGCAAAAACATGGAAATTCAGAAAGTAGATCCATAACTTCTGCTAGAAGGACACTGAAACGGTTTTCGAAGCATGGGAAAGAGGAAAGATTCAAGGAGATAGTGAGAAGATGTTAGCACATTGGGATTGATTTGTGGATGCAACTGCAAGATGTTTTGGATGAACTGACTCCTTCTTCACGAAGAAGTCTGAGTAATATAGTCGGAGGTCCATTAATGAAGAAAACCCCCGAGGAGATTGTTTTGATCCTTGATGAATTATCAGAAGATGCAAACCAAATGGTCTGCTGAGAGTAATGACGGAAGAAAATCAACTGGGGTTCACCAAGTAGAATCTAACACATCAGTCCAAGATCAGATAGACACCATGGCAAAAGAAATAAGAAAGTTGACCTTAGCTAAGGTACAAAGTAAGCCGCAAGAAGCATGTGATTTTTATGGAATGGGAAACCCTACTCATGAGTGTCAAACTTCAGATGAGGAAGTTAAAATTATGGGAAACTACAATAGAATAAACTACCAAGGTGGAAACAACTTCAAGGCCA
The DNA here is from genome assembly GCA_000715115.1 of Nicotiana otophora. NCBI lineage: Eukaryota > Viridiplantae > Streptophyta > Magnoliopsida > Solanales > Solanaceae > Nicotiana > Nicotiana otophora. Next base: position 19,839 of record AWOL01S0125501.1, on the reverse strand, counting down.
TGGATAAAAAACATTCAAGTTTCTCGTGGAGCTCACCAAATGGGAGTTTAAACTCGTGGCAGCATAATAATCCTAGGCCCCAGGTATAAGGACCTCCAAGTTTTTAGAATTAGCCTCGATAATAATACCAGCCACAACAGTCGAATCAGTTTAGTAAGGAAGATCTCATGAAGGCTTTCAACAACAAGTCTGACGAAAGGTTTGACACTCACAGTACTTTTATTCAAAATCTGGAAAGACAAGAGGGTCAAATTACTAACTTGTAATCTGAAAAGGCTTTGGAGACGCTACCATCTGACACAAAAAAGAACCTGAAAGAAACTATCAAGGCTATGTCTCTGAGAAGTGGAAAAACCTTAATTGATCTAGTTGTGAAAACTAGACCCGAGGTGGTGGTAAGCAGACTAAAACAATGGAGGAGCAAAAGAATGGAGAACAAAAGGGTGAGAATAATTATGTGCACAAGGAGGTTAAAGAGAGTAGACACATGCTAGCTCTACCATTCCCTCAAAAGATGAAAAGGGAAAAACTAGACAAGTGATTTGGGCGGTTCTTTGAGATGCTCAAGTAACTATATATGAACATTCCCTTCACAGAGGTTCTCACTCAGATGCTTGCTTATGCTAAATGTTTGAAGGAGATCTTGTCTAGCAATAGGAAGTTAGAGGAAACAATGGTGGTCAAGCTGAATGCCCATTGCAATGCTATATTATAAATAAAATTCAAAGTGTGGAATCCAAGAAGCTTTACCATACCATTCTCTTTGGGGAGTGAGAAACTTGACAAGGCCTTATGTGATTCTGGTGCGTCTATAAATCTAATGTCTTTGTTTGTGTTCAGAAAACTTAAAGGTGAGTTTGGAGTGATCAAGTCCATACCGGTGACCTTGTAACTGGCTGACCAGACCACCATCATCCCTGAAGGAATCATTGAAGATATTCAAGTACGAGTGGGTAAATTTGTGTTCCCTGTAGACTTTATTGTGGTGGACATGGAAGTGAACAAAGAGGTGCCTCTAATTCTAGGAAGGCCATTTCTGTGCACGGGTAGAAATTTTTTTGATATCTATGAGGGGAAGCTTATGCCAGAGTGGGTAACAAGAAGGTGGTTTTCCATATTAAGTGAATGATGATATATCCTAGTGATGAGGCATCTACTTACTCGTGTTTTAAGCTTGATGTTATTTTGGAGTTAGTTGAAAAATAAAAGTTTGATAAGCTTGTAGGAGGATTCTCTAGAGAGGTGTATCACTCAGTCTAGCACAGTGAAGGATGAAGATCATGAAATCAAGAAAGAGGCTGAAGCTCTTGAGACTGGAATCAACTAGTGACTATTTCTGCTTACTTGATAGGTGCACAAGAAATAAAGCTTGTGGAGATATTGAGAAAGTAATAAAAAAGTCATTGGTTGGACCATAACTGATATTGAGGGAATCAATCCAGCCATATGCATGCACAAAATTTTGCTCGAAGAAAATAGCAAGCCAATAGTACAACCCCAATGCAAGCTAAACAAAAAATTGGAAGAGGCAATGCAAAAAGAAATTATCAAGTTGCTAGATGCGAGAGTGAGTTTTCTCATCTTTGATTGGCAATGGATTAGCAATGTGCAAGTTGTACCTAAGAAGGGGGCATGATAGTGGTGAAAAAAGAAGATAATGAGTTTATCCCCACAAGAACATTTATTGGGTGAGGAATATGCAACAAGGAAAGACCACTTTTCTTTATTGATCAGATGCTCAAGAAAGTAGCTGGACATGGTTGTTACTGTTTCTTGGATGGGTACTCGTGCTACAATCAAATACCCATTGCCCTTGAAGATATTGAGAAGATACTTTCACTTGTCCTACAAGAATATTTGCTTGTAAGGGGATGCCTTTTGGGTTGTGTAATGCACTGTCCACTTTTCAGAGGTGCGTGATGTCTATCTTCTCAGATCTGAATAGAAAGTGTTTAGAGTTAATCATGGATGAATTCAATCTGTTTGGTGATGATTTTGATGACTACTTGAAGAACTTAGAACTTGTGCTCAAATGTTGTGAAGCTACTCACCTGGTTCATAACTGGGAGGAGTGTCACTTCATGGTAAAAGAGGAAATTGTTATGGGCCACAAAATGACTGCACATGGCATTGATGTTGGCAGAACAAAGGTTGATGTAATTGCTAGACTCTCACCACCTACTTTCGTGAAAATCATAAGGAGTTTCTTGGGGCATGCTAGATTTTATAGGAGGTTTATCAAAAACTTTTCCAACAGTACCAAGCCATGACTGCATTTCTAACAAAGGATGTCAAGTTTGTATTCACTGTGGAGTGTTTAAGGGCATCCAAATTGATAAAGGAAAAACTTGTTAGTGCTCCTATTATGGTGACACCTGATTGGAGCCAGCCATCTGAGATAATGTCTAATGCTAGTGATGTAGCCGTGGGAGCAGCTCAGGGGTAAAGGAAAGACAAAATGTTTAGACCTATCTATTATAAAAGTCAAACGTTGAATGAAGCTCGAGTTAATTATACTACTATAGAGAATGAGTTCTTTTGTTATGGTCTTTGCTTTCGACAAATTTAGATCATATCTTGTGGGGAGCAAGGTGATTGTGCACACTGATCACTTAGCCTTGAAATATTTGTTGAGTAAGAAGGAGTCCAAGCCGCGTATGATGCGGTGGGTGTTGTTTCTTCAAGAGTTTGACCTCGAGATCAAGGATATGAAGGGCACTGACAATCAAGTTGCATATCATCTATCTCTACTTAAAAAACCTCAGGTAGAGATAGTGGAAATAAGGGAAGAATTCCCTGATGAACAGATTTTCTCCATTACTACGGTCTCCGAAAGACCGCTATGGTATGTGGATGTATCCAACTTTTTGGCTAATAGATTTTGCCTCGTGATCAAAGAAGGAAGCTCAAGGTGAGGTAACAAATTATTTTTGGAATGACCCCTTCTTATTTAAATTATATACAAATGGCGTAATTCGTGGATGTGTACCTGAATGAGAAATGGCGAGTATTTTATCTCACTGCCGTGATGGAGTAGCTGGAGGGAAATATAGTGGAATTCATACTGAAACAAAGGTCATGGAATCCGGTTTCTATTGTTCAACTTTGGACAAAGATGCACGGATGTATGTGGTTGCATGTGACAAGTGCCAAAGGGAAGGTAACATTAGAAAGAGGGACGAGATGCCTTTGAACTCCATTCTAGTATGTGAAATTTTTTATGTTTGGGGTATTGACTTTATGAGGCCGTTCGCATCATCCTATTCTTATGAGTACATTCTAGTGGCTGTTGACTATATCTCTAAATGGGTTGAAGCAATTCCTACTAGGACCAATGATGCTTGGGTGGTATGTGAGTTCTTATGGAAGAACATCGTCACCCTCTTTGGGTCCCCTCGAGTGATTATCAGTGATAATGGGTCGCACTTTGTGAATTAGCAGTTTTTTGCATTGTTAGCTAAGTATGAGGTAACTCATAAAACAAGAACCCGGTACTATGACCAAACTAGTGGGCAAGTCGAAGTGGTTAACCATGAGCTTAAACGAATTCTGGAAAAGACGGTTAGTGCCTCTCATAAATATTAATCTGTGAAGTTGGATGAAGCTCTATAAGTATACAAAACTGCATTCACAACAACCATAGGGATTTCACCATTCTAGTTGGTGTATGGAAAATCATATCATTTGCCTGTTGAGATAGAACATAAAGTTATTGGGCAACTAAGTAGCTTAATCTTTATCTTAGTCTTGCAAGTGAACACAAGTTATCGCAGATGAACGAGTTAGAGGAATTTAGATTGAACACATAAAAGAAAAGACAAGAAGGTAGCATGATCGTTTAATAAAGACAAAGGAGTTTTATGAAGGATATAAATTCTTACTATATAATAGTACGCTTAGGTTGTTCTCCAGAAAATTCAAGTCAAGGTGGATGGGTCTGTATGTGGTGAAATATGTTTCGTCGTATGGCGCAATTAAAATTCAAAATGAGGAAGGAGCAGAGAGCTTCAAAGTGAATGAGCACAAATTGAAAATGTACTTTGTTGGAGGATTTGACAACCAATCCTCTAGCATAGTGATCAAATGAGCCTAAGTGACAGAGTCAAGCTGACGACTATAACTCAAAACTACTTCTAACCCTTATTTCTTGCTTTTGTAAAGTAGTTTAACATATGGTAGATTAGGAATACTGGTGTTTTAGGAGTTTTGGTACTTGTAGGAACATGTACTGGCATGAATTGGACATAAAATAAGTACAAAATAAAGTTGGAAGGCAATATGTAGGCAAAATATCAAAAGAAAGTTGGAACTCTGAGAAAAATACACAAGCACACCGCATGGCGCAGCGCGCTAGGAAAAATAAGGAAGTCTGTCAGAAAAAACACTCTCTAAAGATCCCAACTACCCCGCGCGGGCACACCATACCCCGTGGTGCAATAGTAAATATTTTCAGCCAGTTAAATAATAAAAAGTCAGTTTTACTTTTTTTTTATCGACCCCACTCCGACCCCTTTTTTAACCCTCTTTCCTCGAACCCCTTTCCCTCTCTATTCCTTATTCTTTCATTCTTTTTTCTAAGTGGAAGTTATAATTCGATACTAGTTCCTATTGTTGTACCCTATTTTGCACGAGTCAAAATAAGATTCAACTAGTGGTTTCTCTATTGATGAGTAGAAGAGAGTCGTCACTTATTATTTAAAGGTATACTAGGGAACCTATTTTACTTGTTAAGATCATTATCCTATTAGTCTGCTAACCAGTGAGAATTTGGGTGAGGGTTCTTGTTCTTCTAAGGGGAAGGTGTTAGGCACCCCTAGACGCTACCTAAGGTAGCTCCATAGGACTTAGTCTAGGTTCAAGGAATTAAATGTCTATATCTTACTTGGCCAGTGCTTAAAGTTAGTGGCTTACTCTATGTTATGTTTTAAAACTTATCATTTTGAAAGGGAGGTAGTATATATACTTTGAAAAGAGAGTATAGGTTTTATTTACAAAAAGGCCTTTGAAATGTCTATATAATTGAAATAGTTTTTGAAAATGGGTTTATAATACTTATACTTACTAACTTTGCAAAAATGTGGCTAAGTTTGAAATACCTTTCTTCTAAAAATAAATGGCTATTTTATAGTAATCTTGATGAAATGAGGGCTATTGAGGAATTGGGTTTAGATATACCTTGAAAATTGATTTTCGAATCTTTATCAAGTTAGGAGGAAATTATTGAAGCGTTCCTTGATTGTATTGATATCTCATTTCGTCTGTTGAAATCTCGACTTTGAAATTATTTGCCCAATTCTAGCTTTGAAAGAAAGAAGGTTGTCGACTTTCAAAATCTCTTTTGAACATAGAAAATTCATGAAAAACAGTTAGTATAGGGTGAGGATTAAAATCATATAGCATAAATAACTAAGTATATTTAGCTAATGTAGGTGCAGTAATTCTTTTAGTTTTCCTCTGGTTTTAGGCTTGCCTAGGTTTTCCTAAAGTAATTCAAAAAGATAAAAGAAAACATTCACTCAAATATCTATCAGTGTTGTATATACATGATAATAACAGCATGCTGGAAAAAATGATAGAGTAGGGAATGAGACTCATTGGGTTGGGCCTAAAGAAGGTTAGGCCCAGTGAACAGCAAACAAGCGGCAGCAACTTCCATGACTTCGGACTCAAGGGTTGGAACTTGAGCCTGAGTTCTTGAGAACTCAGCAGGACCCGTTCGATAATATGTACAAAAGCGAAAGGCAGAAATTAGTGACAAGGCCCATCATAATATTTAAATGCAGATAAGATCAACATAAGGCCCAAATGAGAATGTAACAAATGCTTGCAATTAAGTGTGCAAATAAAACTGTGTACGATCAAATAGAGTTAAGAAAATTACAGTGAAGCATTTTCCTTCATTAAACACTAACCCCAAAAGATTAGCAAATGCCAATGATTTAGGGCTTAAGGTAAAATTCTATTCATGGCCAAGACACCCTTTGGTTCCCTAGCATTTCAAAGTTGACAATGGTCTCAGGGACCCCGAGCAGTGCTTGTGTCAGGGAGAGTATCTCAACCACAAACTAAATCTCACTCCTAAATACCCCTAACCACTCACACTTACTCTTTCCTGTAGGTTTAAATGCCAATGAGGCATTCATTGTAAGTTTCAATATAACTGTAACAACAATACATGGGTTTAGACATGTACACTTCTAACATAAACTATACATAATGTTACTATGAACATGTGATAACAGGTAACACCAAGGAAATCACAATCCAAGACCAAGTGTGTAGTTCACTGTCAAAAACTACCAATATACAGAAGTATACTCAAAGAAACGGTAGTTAAGAACTCACATATCCAGAAGATGAAAGTAGCAGAAATGAGGATGTTGCGGTGGATGTGCGGGCACACTAGGTTAGATAAGATTAGGAATGATGATATTCGGGAGAAGGTGCATGTGGCTCCCATTGATGACAAGATGCGGGAAGCGAGGCTTAGATGGTTCGGACATGTTCAGAGGAGAAGCCCAGATGCTCCGGTACGGAGGTGTGAGCAGCTAGTGGTGGAAGGCACGAGAAGAGGTAGAGGGCGGCCTAAGAAGTATTGGGGAGAGGTGATCAGACAGGATATGGCGAAGCTCCAGATTTCTGAGGACATGACACTTGATAGGAAGATGTGGAGGTCGAGTATTAGGGTTGTAGGTTAGGAGGTAGTTGAGTC
>AWOL01S0125501.1:0-10340 GCA_000715115.1 Nicotiana otophora | reverse complement strand
GGAAACAGCCTCTCTACTCCTTCGGGGTAGGGGTAAGGTCTGCGTACACACTACCCTCCCCAGACCCCATTAATGAGATTCTACTGGGTTGTTGTTGTTGTTGTTATACTCAAAGAAACCAATTATAGGTGCAATTAAGGGAAGAGAACAACATCATGCTATTTCAAAAGTTCAAACAACTAAGTCATGTAACTTAAGGAGTAGAGGAGATACACAATTCAAGTTTACAAAGGTCCTCAACCTTAACAGCCTATGTTTAAGTTAGTCTGTGATTCATACATAGACTAAGTCTTAATTTCTAATAGATGTATGAATTGAAACCTTCATATGGAATTTAAAGAGCATCAACAGAGGTACTTAAGCAAGCATGTTGGTCTCAACCTAACAGATGATCACTTTCTCCTTAAAAATTTCCTAATCTCATATTCACATGAGGTTCATTAAGAGTTAAGGCATAGATTTATACTCAAGAAGAGCAGATAACATCAGAAGGTTCCTCTTAAGTCTATTAGTCAATCACAGTCAACTTATAGAGGCTTAGCAAGGTTCAGTTTCCTTTGTGTGATAGTGCAACATGAGAACATGGGTATGAGTATGAGAGATAAGCAGGAAGTCTTGTTCAAGAATAAGATAAAGTATAAAAAACCAAAGGGAAGATGTACAGACATACACATTATACATTCTATAAAAGAGCAAGACTACAACAATCGGTGAGTTTTAAGTTCAAAATAGATGCATATAATTAGTAAGGTTCTTTCCTAATCACACATTACATATTCATTGAGATTATAAAGTAGTCGACTAGTATTAGTTTAATTTTTGATTATTAAGGAAGACAGCACTAAAACATATCGTCAATTCTGAACAGATAATAACACATAATGAGCAGAGATGATCAACTATAACAAATAATAATAGATCATGGGCAGAGGATAAAAAACCCTAGCCGACAAAATAAGCTCTCGACAGTAACGATTTCCGACGCAACAAACATACTCCCACCGGAATGGGTACAAATCCACCATTAGGATGTGAAATTCCTCCAGACTTGGCTCAAAAGAGCCCCATTAGAACTACACACAAACATCAGTTGGTTTTATCTCACAATTCCAAATGATCTGCTGCAGAGTTTCAAAAAGGTGACGAGTTTACTGTAGCGTCGGAACATTTGGAATCTTCAAAAAATATTCAGATTAATTCTAAGCCAGTTCGTCAAATTCAAAGCACTGGACTTTCCTCTCCAACTCAAACACTAATTCCCAACCAAGTCTTACAGATGGATATCCAATGCGAAATACATTGTGTAGATTTGGAGAACACCTCTAAGCAACCAAAACAACACTTCATCGAGTCAATTTCCACAACAACCAAGACAACGATCTCTGCAAATACTTCCACCATAGTTGTTCGACAAAATGACTCAACCAGTGTTACTAATCCAATCTTGAGCCAGTTGGATGGAAAAGATCCTCCACAAGTTGATGCATGCCGACAACCAGTACAATCTCCATCTCAAGATCAGAACAATGGAGATCGACCAGATTCTATCCCTTCAGCTGTATCGATGAAAGATCGGGTTGTTCCTTATAGTGCAACTGACCAAAGATCAATCGAACAACTTCCTGTCGATAACCAGAAAGATATAGAACCAACTCTTACCGATCAACTTCAACCACTCCCCTCAACGTCAAATTTGGCTCCCTCTGGAATAGATATTCCGGCTACTAATACGTTAAATAAGGAAGCCAATGTTCAAACACAGCCCCAAATCACTCAGATACCAAAACCTTCAACCTTTCCTAAAATATCCACTATCTTTGATAAAATGCATGCTAATCACCAACAAAAACATGCCTCAACACTGCAACAAAATACCATAAAGCCTAACTTACCACCAATAGATACCATCCGTCAAGCCAAATATCACAACCAAACCACCTATGCTCCAACTGCACTCACACACCCAAAGATCTCAAATAATTTTGATAAACCAAAATACACAAACACCTTTAAACCACCTGCAACTATTAACCAAAATACCCAGTTTCAGAATATTAAAATAGCTTCTCCAATAAATCCAACAGACACCAATGCCCAATCGAATAAGCCTTCTAACTACCCTGCTCCACCACCTCCTACTATCATACAATCCCTAGTTACAAAGTTAAGAGAAAGGCAGGATGCAGAGATAATCCCAATAGAATTCACACCTCCAAACATAACAACCAAACATGGTCAATCAACTATTATATTCACTAGGAAGGATTACATGGTCACACTGGCCAACAGATGCCAATATACAATTGTTGGCAAATTCATTAACACAATGCCAAGAATAGAACAGATAAGAAGAAGCTTCATAGCCCAAACTGAACTCAGAGGAGGTGTTAAATAGCCCATTTCAATGCTAGAACAGTGTACATTGATCTACACAATGAGTATAATCACACCACTGTATAGCCAAAATATTTCATGTACATCCAGGGTCAAATAATGGAATTACAAGCTTGGACACCTACCTTCAATCCGAATGAGGATACACCTATTGTCCCTGTTTGGATAATTATCCATGAACTGCCATGAAATCTTTACTATAGGGAAATATTATCAGTATTACTATCACCCATTGGTAAGGTTCTGCATCTAGACCTTGCATCAATGCAAAACACAAGGGGAAGTGTAGCAAAAGTAAAGATGCAGGTGGATTTAACTCAAGACAGACCACATCATGTTTGGCTTGTCTTTGATGATAATTAGGATGTTAATGGGGATGGCTAGTGGCTGGAAGTCGTGTATGAAGATCTACCAACATACTGCACACACTGTAGACACCTGGGACATGAAGAATACTACTGCTCTGTTAGGAAAAGGGAAGAACAAGAAAAGAGGAAAGTTGTACCAGAAACAACACACGATACTGAGAACCACACTACAAACAAGACAGAAAGAGTAAATGGAACACAACATCAACATGAGAAGATAATACAGGGGCAGAACAAAGACCATAATACCAAGCAAAAAATGGTGGATCAAAACAAAAGGGAAGAACAACAAGCAAAAATTGGTCAAGAGGCAACAACACAATAATCAATAAAGGAAAACCATTCCAAGGATCAACGACAATCGCAAAAGAAGAAAACTTTCAGGGGTATCAACCAAAGAAACAAGCCACATAATTCTAAATAGCCTACTAAATAAATAATCGAGGCACAAGTAACCAGGACATCACAGAATACAGGTCCAACTTCCAAACCACACACCCCTCCACCATCTTCTGTGGAGAGGGAGTCAACTCCCAGTTCTAATCATGTTAATCCTAAGGCTGAAGTTAACAGAGAAAAGGTGAATGACCAGGAGATACGTACATTACCTCATATTTTGCAAGAAAGTTCTAATGCATATGATAATATAAGGAACCGAACACGCTCTGGTAATAGCTTATAGCCTAGGGCGGTCGGGAGAAACGAATGATACTTGGAATGATGATCATATTGCTAGGATATCCCAAGAGATGGAATCGTTGAAGGAGGAAGTACAACACATTCGGGAGTTGGCATATCTGGCTGTGACGACTCTCCCATAATCACCCTGTTTTCCTTCAGTAGATTCAATTCCCGATCACTTTCCGCCAACTACTCCCAAGCAAACAATACCCCAACTTCCGTCACTACAACCCAGATCATACCCCCAGTAACCCTGCAAACCCGACAAATCCTCCCATACACACCCCTTATGTACAAAATTATGTTCAGACACCACAAAATCTACCCGTCGCTACTAATACAATTTATATCCCTCCTCGTGATGGTGTCACCTTCAACACCAATCAAAACCAGCACATACCTATAACACATACTTCTACACACAAGTGATATGTTCTACTTGTATATGCCATTTTAGAGCCCACCTTCACAGCGCACATCACAGTCAGGTTGCCTTATGAAATTGATGAGTATGCCGAAATAGAGAAGGAGGCTAAGTATAAGGAGAAAGATTCGGTATCTGAACAGTTGTGGGAATTGAGGAAACATATGCAGAACCTTCAGGTCTCTCGAGGGAGTGAAAGTCTAGATTATGAGGATCTATGTATACACCCTAATGTGGACATGAAGATAGGGTACAAAATTCCAAAGTTTGACATCTTTGTTGGGAGAGGTAATCCCCATGCACATTTGAGAGCCTATTGTGATAAGCTAGTTGGAGTAGGAAGAAATGAGAAGTTAAGGATGAAGCTATTTATACGAAGTTTGACAGGGGAGGCACTTACTTGGTACACTCGCCAAGATCCCATAAATTGGAGGGAGTGGAAGTACATGGTAGAAGATTTCAAGAACCATTTCCAGTTCAACACAGAAATTACCCCTGATAGGTTTGTTTGGTAAACTTGCAAAAGAAGCCGTTAGAGTCATTTCAAGAATATGCACGTCGATGGAGGTCGGAGGCCGCTAGGGAACAACCCCCATTAGATGACAATGAGGTGACTAAATACTTCATCAGGGCTCAGGAACGAATCTACTTTGAAAACATGATGGGCATGATGGGATAGAAGTTCCTCGAACTTGTTAAGATGAGAGACTTTTTAGAGAAAGGCATCAAGTCTAGAAAAATACAATCTATGGCCGCATTGCAAGAAGCTAGCAAAGCAATTCAGTCCGGTTTGATAGGTAGCGAAAATAAAAAGAAAGAAGAGGTATCATCAATCGTTCCCTATTACCAGTCCAATCCACACTCTGGAAACAACCCTTATTATCTAAACACCTATCCTCCACAACTACTTACTTATGCTCCAGTATACAATACACAACCATACTACAATCCCCAACCTCAATATAACCCACCTCGCACCCATACAAATCTAAATCCACCACGACCATACGCTCCAGTTCAAACTACCATGCATCAAAACCAACCCACTTAAGCTCCCGGACCTCGCCCAAATTTTGAAGAAAAAGGTCCCAGAAACTACTCTGCGATTGCTGAACCTTTTGCACAATTATTTGAAATATTGAGGAGAGCTGGCTTTTTACATCCGATAGAAAGGAGGATTCCTGATCATCCTTCAAAATACTTTGATACAACCAAAAGGGTGCGTCTACCATTCAAGCATAACGGGGCATGACACTAAGGATTGCTTCAGGCTGGAAAATGAAATTCAGTCGCTAATCAAAAGTGGAGCCATTCAGTGCACCCCAACTCCATCTAATGTGAACCATAACCCATTGCCAAACCACCGGAACCAAGGAGCTAATATGATCAACCTGGATGAAGAGTATGACTTGAAAGGATCCATTGTCACAATAGGAAACATTGAGGCTGCAAGGATTCCACCGTGAGGGACTTCGATGATCATCGTGCAGTTAAAACCTCTAGTGATGGTCCATACATACTAGCAACAGTCCACCGCCGCTATCAAGGATGAGGAGGATCAAGAATACAAGACAGTCCCGTGGATGTGTCAACAGAAAGGAAAAGGCAAGATGACGGATTCCACAACAACTCACCAAATGACAAGGTCAGGGAGGTGTTACGCTCTGGAAGAGGTAAACCGAGGAAATCTAGGAAGGGAACAAATTCAGAGAAGGAATATAACAGATACTAAGGCCGCAAAATTTTGGAAGAAGAGGTCAACTACAGAATACTCTATGGAGGAAAAATTGAAGATAACCCCCGCGCATATATCGATCATGGATCTGCTGATAAATTATGACAGTCTCAAAGACTCCTTGATTAAAGTATTAAGTGGGGTGAGCATGCCGAGCAACACTACCAGCGAGGCACTTGTAGTGATCATCAGGAGGATGGTCGAGGCGAACATGAGTATCTTCCGAAGAGATGAACTTCCAATAGAAAGCCAAGGGTCAAAATAGAGCTTTAAACATCTCCGTCAAACGTGGAGATTAAGAGGATCCGAAATCAATATCTGCTCACTCTCTATTCTACGAGAGCTAGGTATCCATCTGAGAGAAGTGAAAGAAATCCATGTGAGAGTAAGAGCTTTCAACGGGTCATAGAAGGATGTCATTGGGGAAATATATTTAGCTTTGCAAATTGGATCAGTTGAGTTTTCCATACTGTTCCAAGTAAGACCTTGGATACATATGGCGGGGGCAGTCCCGTATACCCTCCATCAGTGCATAAAGTTCGAGTGGGGTTGTCAAGAGATTGTAGTTCACGACGAATGAAGCCAATCAACTTATTTGGAACATGAAGTTTCATTCATAGAAGGATTAGACAGGGTCGCTTTTCATGTAGTCGAGATTATACAGATAGAGGAGACTGAGCAAAATCTGGGTATGCAGTCACCATACAGATCAAATATGGTTGTGACAGAAATGATAAAATACGTGTACCGACCAGGGACTGGGATGGGAGTCCGATTGAGCCGGTTCAGCCTCCAACTGGAAAGACTTCCACCGGTGGCATCAGGAAGAAGGCTTTTGTGTCAGAGTGTGTTCCGAGTCTGGGTCAGATCTCAACACTAGGGGATGACATCGTCGATGGAATGGGAAGGCTATTCGTAACTGTGATCGAAGAATGCTGTGACAAAATTGATATCAAGACACCGATCATTCAGAATGTCGAACCGGGAGAGGACTTGCAGAATTGGACCGCCAGCCTGTCTTTGGTTCGTAGGGAGTCTTGGTAGTGTGGAATTGTAAAACCTTTTGAAAAGAAAATGCATGGTCAATTGAGGCTTAAACCGTTCCTGTACTATTTTGTCAATTGCCTCCTTGAACACTTAGACGTTCCTTTCCGATGAAATAAAAATAATTGCTTTCTTAAAATTATTGCAAATTTATTTATCACTTCATTTATACTTAGTTTTTCTTTTCAGTAATCAAAACGATAAAAAACCGCATTCTGCAATTATGACATGTAATGAAACCCTGAGCAAAGTAATCCATATTACAAGGAATACGACGAAAGCATTATCACAGATAATCTCCCACAAGAGATCGAACAGTTAGAAAGACAAAAAAAAACCTAACCTTGAAGAGACAGAAGTGGTCAACATGGGAAGCGAAGAAGACGTGAAAGAAACTTGAATCAACATCCATTTAGAAGTAGAGCAGAAAGACGAATTGGTCGAGCTCATTCNAGGGTGCGTCTACCATTCAAGCATAACGGGGCATGACACTAAGGATTGCTTCAGGCTGGAAAATGAAATTCAGTCGCTAATCAAAAGTGGAGCCATTCAGTGCACCCCAACTCCATCTAATGTGAACCATAACCCATTGCCAAACCACCGGAACCAAGGAGCTAATATGATCAACCTGGATGAAGAGTATGACTTGAAAGGATCCATTGTCACAATAGGAAACATTGAGGCTGCAAGGATTCCACCGTGAGGGACTTCGATGATCATCGTGCAGTTAAAACCTCTAGTGATGGTCCATACATACTAGCAACAGTCCACCGCCGCTATCAAGGATGAGGAGGATCAAGAATACAAGACAGTCCCGTGGATGTGTCAACAGAAAGGAAAAGGCAAGATGACGGATTCCACAACAACTCACCAAATGACAAGGTCAGGGAGGTGTTACGCTCTGGAAGAGGTAAACCGAGGAAATCTAGGAAGGGAACAAATTCAGAGAAGGAATATAACAGATACTAAGGCCGCAAAATTTTGGAAGAAGAGGTCAACTACAGAATACTCTATGGAGGAAAAATTGAAGATAACCCCCGCGCATATATCGATCATGGATCTGCTGATAAATTATGACAGTCTCAAAGACTCCTTGATTAAAGTATTAAGTGGGGTGAGCATGCCGAGCAACACTACCAGCGAGGCACTTGTAGTGATCATCAGGAGGATGGTCGAGGCGAACATGAGTATCTTCCGAAGAGATGAACTTCCAATAGAAAGCCAAGGGTCAAAATAGAGCTTTAAACATCTCCGTCAAACGTGGAGATTAAGAGGATCCGAAATCAATATCTGCTCACTCTCTATTCTACGAGAGCTAGGTATCCATCTGAGAGAAGTGAAAGAAATCCATGTGAGAGTAAGAGCTTTCAACGGGTCATAGAAGGATGTCATTGGGGAAATATATTTAGCTTTGCAAATTGGATCAGTTGAGTTTTCCATACTGTTCCAAGTAAGACCTTGGATACATATGGCGGGGGCAGTCCCGTATACCCTCCATCAGTGCATAAAGTTCGAGTGGGGTTGTCAAGAGATTGTAGTTCACGACGAATGAAGCCAATCAACTTATTTGGAACATGAAGTTTCATTCATAGAAGGATTAGACAGGGTCGCTTTTCATGTAGTCGAGATTATACAGATAGAGGAGACTGAGCAAAATCTGGGTATGCAGTCACCATACAGATCAAATATGGTTGTGACAGAAATGATAAAATACGTGTACCGACCAGGGACTGGGATGGGAGTCCGATTGAGCCGGTTCAGCCTCCAACTGGAAAGACTTCCACCGGTGGCATCAGGAAGAAGGCTTTTGTGTCAGAGTGTGTTCCGAGTCTGGGTCAGATCTCAACACTAGGGGATGACATCGTCGATGGAATGGGAAGGCTATTCGTAACTGTGATCGAAGAATGCTGTGACAAAATTGATATCAAGACACCGATCATTCAGAATGTCGAACCGGGAGAGGACTTGCAGAATTGGACCGCCAGCCTGTCTTTGGTTCGCAGGGAGTCTTGGTAGTGTGGAATTGTAAAACCTTTTGAAAAGAAAATGCATGGTCAATTGAGGCTTAAACCGTGCCTGTACTATTTTGTCAATTGCCTCCTTGAACACTTAGACGTTCCTTTCCGATGAAATAAAAATAATTGCTTTCTTAAAATTATTGCAAACTTATTTATCACTTCATTTATACTTAGTTTTTCTTTTCAGTAATCAAAACGATAAAAAACCGCATTCTGCAATTATGAAATGTAATGAAACCCTTGAGCAAAGTAATCCATATTACAAGGAATACGACGAAAGCATTTTCACAGATAATCTCCCACAAGAGATCGAACAGTTAGAAAGACAAAAAAAAACCTAACCTTGAAGAGACAGAAGTGGTCAACATGGGAAGCGAAGAAGACGTGAAAGAAACTTGAATCAACATCCATTTAGAAGTAGAGCAGAAAGAAGAATTGGTCGAGCTCATTTGACAGTTAATCGACGTATTCGCCTTGTCATATGACGACATACCCGGATTAAGTAACAACATCATTTCGCATCTATTGCCTACCGATCCTGCCAGACTGCCAGTCAAACAAAACCCCAAATAGTTCAAGCCGGATTTGAGTTTGAGGATAAAAGAAAAAGTGACGAAAACAGATAGAGGCGAACTAGTGAGGGTCACCAATAATTCCACATGGTTGGAAAATATCGTATCGGTGCCAAAGAAGGATGGGATGATCGATCAGGATATGTGTGGATTATCAAGATCTTAACAAGGCCAGTCCAAAAGAAGATTTTCCTTTACCAAACATTCGTATCCTCATCAACAATTGCACGAAGCTCGAGCTGCAGTCATTCATGGATTGTTTCGCCGAGTACCATCAGATCCTAATGCATGAAGAAGATGCAGAGAAGACATCGTTCACTACGCCTTGGGGAGTTTGTTGTTACAGAGTCATGCCATTCAACCTCAAGAACACTGGTGCTACTTACATGAGGGCCATGATGACCCTTTTTCACGACATGATCCACAAAGAGATCGAGGTATATGTGGATGACATCATCATCAAACCTCAAAAGAGTGCAGAATATTTGGACGACCTAAAGAAGTTTTTCGAACGTTGAGGAGGTACAGTCTGAAGTTGAATCGCGCAAAATGTGCATTCGAAATCCCTGCCAGAAAATTGCTAGGTTTCATCGTAAGCAAGAAAGGGATAGAATTGGATCCTTCAAAGATCAAATCCATTCAAGACTTACCGTCGCCTAAGAGTAGTAAGGATGTGATGAGTTTCCTTGGCAGATTAAATTACATCAGCAGATTCATAGCCCAGTCTACGGTAATTTGCAAGCCTATTTTCAAGCTGCTGAAAAAGGATGACGCTACAAAATGGATAGAAGAGTATTAGAAGGCCTTCAACCAGATCAAGGAGTACTTTTCAAATCCACCAATCTTCTTCGACGGAGCAACAAAGTTCAAAGGGGTGGGAATTGGACCAGTCTTAATTTTAGAATCAGTACAGTATTATTCGACATTAGCAAAGATAAGGTTCCCCTGCACCAATAATATGGCCGAGTACAAAGCACGCATCCTCGAGATTAGGATGGCGGTCGAAATGAAGATCAAAGAGCTTCTGGTCATATGAGATTTTGATCTGTTGATACATCAAGTTCAAGGAGAATGGACCACCATGAACATTAAGATCATTACGTA
>AWOL01S0125493.1:14776-39285 GCA_000715115.1 Nicotiana otophora | reverse complement strand
GGTGGTGGTTGGCTGGGGTGGGGGTCTTACCTGGTCTGGTGTTCACCGGAAGTCCAGTGAGTGATATCAGAGAGAGACGTTAAAAGCTGCAAGGAAATTAGCACCAGTAACCGGAGGAGTGAAGAAGCCTCACCGTTTTCGCCCTTTTCAAAGACTAAAAATCATAAGATTTTGAATAGGGCCTTTTTTCGGACGAAGCAGCGAAGGAACAGAAGGTTGAATGTAGGTTACTTTTGAGCCCACATTACATTACTTCATTCGCCATCGAAAATGGCAGAGGAATACATCGGAGTGGGCGCCGAAGGGTTCTCGTTTGTTAAATCTTTTTCTCTAAAGGAGAAAATCAAATTGAAAGTTCCTACAAAGGCAAAATGAAGTTTAAAAGGTTAAGACCCAAGTGGCTAACCGTTTTGGCAAAGTTTGAAAAGCCAAAGGTTCCCTAATGCTTTGCAATTGAAAGTCGAAAGTGAAATGCCACAAAGGCAAAATAAAGTTGAAAAGGTTAAGTCTCACGCGACCAACTGTCATGTAAAAGTTTGAAAAGTCAAAGGATCTCTGGGGCCAGAAATGCAAGTGGTATTCAGGAAACATCTAGTGGAAGGTTGAAATCATCATCAAAATAAGATGGGCACAAAGTCAAGTTTCCAAAGACATCAAGGCCACAAACCGACCACCACTTTTAAAACTCACCATTTTTCTTTGTTTTGAAGCAGGACCAAAGCAGTGCAGAATCACGATTCTTAAAGGACGAATGTCACCAAAGGTGAGTTTCGCAAAATCTCCATTTTCTTTTATTTTTAGCATGCATCACTCATAACAGGTTTTTATACATAGCTTAACCCAGGTAAGAACCTTTTCACCTAGGAGGGTCCAGCTCATAGTTCCGGGTAGAAGTACTCTTCGCCCAGGCTATTTTTCGTAGCTTAACCCAGGTAGAACCTTTTTGCCTAGGGGGATCTAGCTCATAGTTCCGGGTAAGTTAGCTTAACCCAGGTAGAACCTTTTTGCCTAGGGGAATCCAGCTCATAGTTCCGAGTAGAAGTACTCTTCGCCGAGGCTGTTTTTCGTAGCTTAATCCAGGTAGAACCTTTTCGCCTAGGGGGATCCATCTCAAAGTTTCTGGGTAGAAGTACTCTTCGCTCAGGATGTTTTACGTAGCTTAACCCAGGTAGAACCTTTTCCCCTAGGGGGATCCAGCTCATACTTCCGGGATGAAGTACTCTTCGCCCAGGCTGTTTTCGTAGCTTAACCCAGGTAGAACTTTTTCGCCTAGGGGGATCTAGCTCATAGTTCCGGGTAGAAGTACTCTTCGCTCAAGTTGTTTTTCGTAGCTTAACCCAGGTAGAACTTTTTCGCCTAGGGGGATCTAGCTCATAGTTCCGGGTAGAAGTACTCTTCGCTCAAGTTGTTTTTCGTAGCTTAACCCAGGTAGAACCTTTTCACCTAGGGGGATACAGCTCATAGTTCCGGTTAGAAGTACTCTTCGCTCAGGTTGTTTTACGTAGCTTGACCCAGGTAGAACCTTTTCACCTAGGGGGATCAAACTCATAGTTTCGGGTAGAAGTACTCTTCGCCCAGGCTCTCTTTTCACAGTTTAACCTAGGTAGAAACTTTTCGCCTAAGGGATTCATTTTCATTTCAGTAATACAGGGCACCATCCCCTGGTTACATTTCTTTTCCACAATACAAGGTGTCATCCCCTGGTTACATTTCCTTTCTATTATACAGGGTGTCATCCCCTGGTTACATTTCCTTTTAGTAATACAGGACGCCATCCCATGGCTATATTCTTTTCAGTAATATAGGGTACCAACCCCTAATTACATTTCCTTTTAGTAATACAGGACGTCATCCCATGGATACATTCTTTTCAGTAATACAGGGTACCAACCCCTGATTACATTCGTTTTTCGTAATACAGGTCATCAACCCCTGGTTACATTTCCTTACCAATATTAGGGTATACCAATCTCTAGTCGCTTTTCCAATATAGGGTCTCCACTCCCTAGTTTCTTTCATTTTATACATAGGGTCTCCATTTCCTAGTCTCTTTTTTTTCGGGGTACACCATTCCTAACCTTTTATTGCTTTCAATAAAGAAGTAGTTTAGAATTTTATTACAATAACGCACGAAATTTTTGTAGTGCAAACTGGGGAAAAATAATTTCATTCGTTTGTTTATTTTGGTGTCTGAGTAGGTTTTACCTCAAGGCACAGGGTTCGAGATGGCCAAAAGAAGAAGTCTCAATTTAGAATAAAAGAAAAGAAAAAATAGGTGAATCCAAAATGCAAAAGTAGTTGCAAAGATGTGAAATGATCAAGACATGACTGAAGCCACGAGCATTAAAGTCCCGTTTTGATTAGAAGAAGCTATAGAACAATGAACTAGCACCTACAGCTAGCGAGCATCAAGGTTTAGATCAGCGTCTGCATGAAGAACCGGTTAAGACTTAAGATCAATTTTCAGAAGACTCATAGATAGGAATCTTGTAACTCATAGCTGATAGGCTTGTTTAGTTTCTTTTTTATAATTGCAGGACCGCGGACCGGAGCCTCGACGGAACCTCACTCGATTCCTCAACTCATCATTCCACCATTCTCCTTGAACTACACGTGACCTGATTCCCCTATAACCCGGTATATGTAGGCTATCCAAAATCAGGACTCGGTTGCACTTATCTTTTATTTCTTTTCCTTTTGAATAATGGTTTGGTCAAACATTAGTCACATGGCTCACCTAGTCTTTGCCTGAAAACTCTTCATATTTTCAAGCAAAGAGGGGCAGCTGTGAGCATCTAATTTTTGACTATATTTGAATTTTTACCATCTTCTACTATGTAAATATTTATAGAAATTTAGTATATATATTTTTAGCTTTGTTACATTTTTTTTATATAGGGTAAGAATTAAAAATAACTTAAAAGTTCAAATTATTAATATTAGTATTATTTTTATTTTTTATCTTTATTTTAAAATAAAATAAATTAAAAAAACCAAAAAAAATAAATATTTTTTTTAATTTTTGGATGGGAATAAAATAATAGGAAAATTAAAAGTAAGGAACAAAAAAGTAAAAGTAAAAATAGGTGGAAATTGTTTAATAAAAAAGTTAAAGAAAGTGGAAAATTAAAAAACTAAAAGTAAAACAATGTGAAAATTTTAAAAATGAAAAGAAAAAGAAAGTTGGAATTAAAAAAGAAAAGTAAAAGAAAGTGGAAATTAAAAAAAATAAAAGTAAAATAAGTGGAATTTAAAAAAAGAAATGTAAAATAAGTGGAAATTAAAAAACAAAAAGTAAAATAAGTGGAAAATAAAAAAAGAAAAGTAAAAAAAGTGAGAAATTAAAAAATAAAAGTAAATGAAAGTGGGAAATGTATTTGTTTAAAAAAAGAAGAAAAATGGAAAGTGGGAATATTTTTTAATAAAACAAATCTGAAAAAATTCCGAATTGTTTTTCTATAAATAGAAGAGAAATGTTAGGAGAAAGGGGGAGAAGGAAAAAAAAGAGAGAGAAAAAGAGGAGGGAATTGAGAGAAATTGTTTTTCTTCTTCTACGCTAAGGGAATTTCTACTCGTGTCATTCTTTCTTTCTCTTTCTTTCGAAAATTCTAGCAAAAAAGGAGCAGCAAAACCAGCTGCGAAATAGCTCAAAAAGAACTTCAAAATCAGTTCCGAAACCATCGTTAAAGTGAGGTGATATTCAAGTTCGCCGGTTCGAGGTTCCGGCGATATCGCCTTTAGAAGCCTCTGATCTTGGTTCAGATCTCTAGCAGAAGTATTAAGTCGAATCTCTTCATTGTACTTTGATTTGAGAGCTCCCATTTTAAATGAATATTGCGGCTGATTGAGGTCCGTTCTTGCCTCTTTCAATTTATATTTTTTGGTCGATCTTTTCATTATATTTGTTCATGAATCTCTATTTATGTGTTTGCT
The DNA here is from genome assembly GCA_000715115.1 of Nicotiana otophora. NCBI lineage: Eukaryota > Viridiplantae > Streptophyta > Magnoliopsida > Solanales > Solanaceae > Nicotiana > Nicotiana otophora. Next base: position 35,352 of record AWOL01S0125493.1, on the reverse strand, counting down.
TGTGGTATTTGTTGAAGAATTTTCATTGGTTCATATCCTGATTTGCCATGAGTTTTGATTGTTTTGCTGATTAAATTTTAGAGTTTATATTTGGTTAATTAGTTAATAAATTAGTCCATGCGATTTGTTTGTAAATGTGTCTTGGGCCGTGAAGATTTGGCAATTAGTTGGGATTGGTTGATATATGATAGTTTAGTTTTGGACTATAATGAAAGAGAAGAATTTGGGCCTCAAAAAGCTGAACTTCATCCGACCCAGTATAACAATTCTAGCCCTTTTTCTTAAATAATTGAATAAGCAAGCCCGTCTTTCCATAACTAATTTACTACATTTTCCATCAATAATTCCATAATTCTTGGACTTTCCCAATAATTTAAAATCTTAGAAAACATAATCAACTCATGAAACATTCGTAGAAAACTTAGGCGGGTTTTTAATTTACTATTGTGATTGTGTACACGTTCGCGTGACATAATTATGATTCCCAAAATAAATCAAGGTACGTATTCACGCGACTTTGGCCATACAATCCTTAAGTATAATAAAGCGTGATTAATCGTGTATACATACGCGTGACATGATTTTAGCGCCCCAAATAAAATGGATTCACGCACACGTGATCCATTTCAAAGATAAATCCGTAACGCCATAATTTAAAAGCGGTAAAATAGAAAATGCACATAGGTTCTTAAACATGTAATTAACAATTAAGCTAGGTATGATTGAAGCGACCGTGCTAAAACCACGGAATCTGAGAATGCCTAACACCTTCTCCCGAGTTTACAGAATTCCTTACCTGGTCTTCTATGTTCGCAGACCATAAATAAGAGTCAATTTCCTCGATTTGGGATTTTAAAATAAATCGGTGACTTGGGACACTATAATAAATATTCCAAGTGGCGACTCTTAAAAAAATAAAAATAAAATAATCTCATTTCAATAATGTCACTTAAATTGGAAAAATTCCCTATCCCTCGGGAAAAAGGAGGTGTGACGAAGCATATTGAGTTTTCTCACACAATTTGGAAGCATAACCTTCAATTGAAACACAATTCAAAGACATAGCATTTTAATACATATATCATTCTTGAACACATTCCCAAAGGATAACATAATGTGTTAGGAACATTCGGAACATAGAATAAGGAACTTGAGACAACCATACTTGAAACTTATGAGAACATCATTGAATTCATGTCACGCCCCAAACTCAGGGAGGACCTCACATTCACGAGGAAAGAGTGGGATTTGCGACTGGGTGCTTCTGGGATTCTTGTTCACTTTTGCGAGGTGAGGTGTCGCTTTTGCGACTGGCAGCTTTCGGGACTTCGCATTTGCAAAGTTTTTTGTCACATTTGCGACATTGGTTGGGTCAGACGGTGTTCGCATTTGCGAGCCTCAGGTTGCTTTTGTGATATTACATTTGGAGCCTCTGGTCACAAATGCGACATCTGCAGCTGGATATAAGTTGTGTATTTCGTGATTTTGAGCTCATTTCTCTTATTTTAAACCCTAGACTTGGAGATGGGCGATTTATCATGGAGATATTTACACAAGACTTTGGAGTAAGTGATTTCTACTTATTTTTTATATTATCTCAAGAATCCGCAAGAATTATTAACACCCAAACACATGGAGTTCTGAGATGAAATTTAGGATTTTGCCTACACCTTCAGAAAGTATATTTTGAGAATTTGTGGGTCGATTTGGACTCGATCTTGGAATCTAATCATATATTTGGACTCGACAGGTCATGGGTTATCGAATTTGGTATTGGTTTCGAATTTTGGGCACGCGGGCCCTGGTTAACTTTTGTTTACTTTTAGGGAATTCTTCAAAGATCGAGGCTTTATTGATTGGGATTACTTTCTACGACATTGGTTGACTTCCTTGGTTTATGTTTGACTAGATTTGAGCCGGTTAGAGGTTATTTCTCAAGGAGATGTAATTTTGGAGCTTCGGACAAGTCCGAATGAGGTAAGTGTTTTGCCTAACTTTGTTGAGGAAATTTTTCATACTAATTGATGAGGTTTTCTACATGAAGAGTGGTGCATATACGAGGTGACGAGCGTATATGCATGTGTCAGGGTTATCCATGCTCTGAGTAGATTATATATTTCTTTGTGCCCTGTTGAACTTTGTGGTCTTCTTGATTTATGCTTTATTTGCTTCTATGACTAAATGAGTTTAATTATCCATACTAGAAATTATGTTAAAACATATGACGGCCTAAAAAGATTTTAATATGCTATTCTTGAAGTTGTGAGATACTTGATTTGATCGTAATCATGCCTTGTATTACAAGCACATGTCTATACCTACCATATTGGTGCTACATGAGCTTTCCTTATTCATGTTGAGATTATCTTTAGACTCTATTGCGATATTTGGACAAGGCAGCTCTTGAATGGTTAGCTTGATTAGTTGTAAGATGTTTATGCTTACTTATCCCTCTTGATCGTATTTATGCATCTTACCTTGCTTAGTACTGATATACATATTCTTGGTGAGGGTGAGCGATATTTTACGATGAGTGCTTCTGTACATCTGAGGGTGAGCGATAATGCACGATGGGTGTTTTGTGTAGGTGAGGATGAGAGATATTAGCACAATGGGTGTTTCCCTATGATTTTATATGACATTGGCACGGTGGCTGTTTCCGTACGATTTGATATGATATTAGCACGACGGGTATTTCCGTGTAAGTGAGGATGAGAGTTTATATCACAATGGGTGTTTTCGTGCAAGTGAGGACGGGGGACATGCATTGTAATATATTTATCTTGAGTTTATGGCACGACGGGTGTTTTCGTGCAAGTGAGGATGAGGGATATGTATTGTACTGTATTTATCTTAAGTTTATGACATGACAAGTGTTTCCTTTTAAGTGAAGATGAGAGACATGCATTGTAATGTGTTTAACTTTCCTCGTGTACATATATATGTGTTCTGCCTTGATTGTCAGTGTTACTCATGTACATCTTACCTTGTTGTTATTGCTATTTATGTGCTACATTCTAGGCTCGTCGTTATTACTTAGGTACCTCATGTCTTAAATTTTCTATCACTTATGTGTATCATATCTCGTCTACCTCAGCTACCTATATGCCTCCTATCTTGCCTTCCATCATTACATCTATCTCTTTTCTATTTTGTTTGTTACCACTACTTATATGCCTTATGTATGGTCTGTTACTATCATCTATATGCTTTCTACCTTGCTTGTTGTTACTATATCCATGCTTTCTTTATTATTGTTACTGTTAGCTATATACCTTCCACCTTGTTTGGTGCTGTTATACATGTGATGGTGAGGAAGAGTTAAAATGCACGAAGGGTGTTACCGTGCCATTTGATTTGACATGCATGTATATATTTGGTGAAGATGAGATAAATGCATGAAGTTTATTGTCGTGCCATTTGATTTGATAACTTGAACATACCCCTTTTTTTATTATACGGGTTTCTAGTTATGACTTATATTGGTTCACAGATATTGTTTCCTTCTTTACAAACTTGATTTATCATAAAAGTTTGGTTGCTATATTTGTGAAATAGGCTCATTATTTCTTTTACAAGATCCTTTCATTATTACTTGTCTTTTTTCTCCTTGTTATTTTCTTTTTCTTATGAATTGCACATATTATATTAAGTGAGTATATTTTTATTTTAAAATACCTTGTCACTACTTCACCGATGTTAGTCACGATACTTACTGAGTACATGGGATCGACTGTACTCATACTACACTTATGTACCTTGCGTGTAGATTTTGGAGCTAAAATGATAAGGATGACGAAGACAGGTATTGAAGTTGTGATTGCATTCCAGATTTAAGCTACCATTTGTTCATGGTAGTTTAGAAATTCATTTCAGTTTATGTAAAATTCAAACATATGTTGTATTTATTCTTTTACCAGCTTTGTAAATCTAAATTGTAGTTGCTCATAACTTATACTATCAGTCCTTGGGATAGTTGTATTGATTTCTTTTGCTATTCTATTCATTATCACTATTGGTTCCTCAGTATAGTAGTGACTTATGTTGTTTGACTTACCTAGAGGGTTGATTTAGGTGCCATCATGACTTGATGGGATTTTGGGCCGTGACAAGTTGGTATCAGAGCTCTAAGTTCATTGGTTCTATGAGTCATAAGTAAGTGTCTGGTAGAATCATGTCATCGGTATGATGACGTCCATGCTTATCTTTGAGACGCTATATGACATCTAGGAAACTTTTCATCTTTTTTTCCTTATCGTGTAATTTTCTTTCAACTTGAAGCTCATATCTTTGACTTCTTTACATTCACCCGTATGTGATTTTGAGTACTCGTTATCATTTGTGCACTGACGACTTGGGATATTGCTAATGGACTGTGAAGGGTTATGGATACTTGATTATTATCTCTATGTGTTGTACGGTCTTGAGATATGATTGTGTTGGTGGGTCTTTCAGTTGTTCCTTTGAGGAATAAAGTGGACTCGTATATCTTGTTGATGAGTATAGACTCGGGAAAATTAATTAGTTGCCCAGTTTTTGTGACCTTGGTAGGGTCATGGGAAGATATCGATTGGAGGCTAGTAGGTGGGATATCTCGTACGATAAGGTTAGAAGTTGTGTGATTCTTATGAGGTTTCTATGGAGAGTTTTTCTTCTATCCAGTATAATGACTAGTGCTGCATGAGCATAGGAGGAGATTCAGCTGAATGACAGCGCAAGATCACAACAAGATAGGATAGAAGAAGTATAGTGAGATATCAAATGATGTGTTTTGTGACTTCCAGCCAAGTGAGGGAGTATACCATGTATTATATCAGTTTTTTAAATTAAGAGAAGCTTGTCAACTAGTTATGAGAGGATGACTTCGAGGATGACTCGAGCAATGAAATTGCTGGATGCATGATGTACTATACTTTATGGGCGTATGGAAATATTGAGATGATTCAAGTTTGATATTCATTGTGGATGTAGTGTGCAAGGAAGAGGAATCGCTTGGTTTCTCCTTTTTGGATATTCATGTGCTGGTGGAGCATAAGTAATTCGGCATGTATTGGCTGTGCAATAAAGATTAGAGCAAGGTGAATGACTCCCGAGAATAGTTTTAGTGGGTTCAAGATTCATGTGTGGTATCTTAAGGAATTTTTTAATTTCATCGTGTGGTTAAGGATTTGAGATTTGCCTTGGAAAGCGCCGAGACATGCAATATTTCTATATCATCATTGATTATACATTGTAGTATTAGAGAGATGAAGGAAATAGCTCCAGATCCACAGAAGGTCTCTTTAGAGCGAGCATTTTGGTTTGAGTTACTTTGGGGTTTGGCAGTCTGCATACCTTGGTTGACTTAGATGGATTCAGTTCTAGTTGCTTGGCTATGTGCTAATGGGTTTCGAAGAGTTCATGATGGTCTTTACCACGATTTGTGGCCGATGTCTTCTATGGTGTAGGAAGTATGTTGCGTGTCATGATTCTCTCTTGAATTAAGTTAAGTGGAATATTTCTGGTTGATGGAGTGTATATCCTACTTGTGATTCGCAATTGATTATGAGATTCTTGCAATTACTTATGTTAGCATGATAGATCTGGTACAACATGTGGGATTGTGATTTGGATGGATAAGGTTGCAGTTCATTTTTTAAAGGAATGTCATGATTTCTAGACATCATGGGAGATTTCATATGATTAAGAGGATGTTAGCACTGTCTTGTGTTGCCTGAGTAGGGTGTATGTGGCAGTAGATGTGATGATCTGTGGATGCTTGACTGGTACTATAGAAATCGCATGGCTGGTGATTGTTGATGTTCGGGTTTACTACGTGGCGCAGAAGATTTATGGGAGTACTTCTTATGAGGCAATTGTGTATGTGTGATGTGTTAGACATTTAATGGGTGAGTTAGAGATCAAGTATGGAGATTTCGAAATTTTGAAGTTTAGAGACTGGATGTTCTCAGAGGCAGACTATTCCTTTGGTTGTGAATTATGAAAGTGTGTTGAGGGCCAGACAAATGATTGTATGTGTTATGGGTAGGTCATTGTAGACCTCTCGAAGGATACTTACCGATTTCAGAATGGTTTGAAATGGTTGGGGGCCTATTGGTAGGCCTAATATGAGTGTATTCTACACCGGATTGGATTTGTATATCCATGTGCAACATTTGCTATGGGTGTATCATTGGATAGAATGGATGTTATTCATGCCCTAATCTGTTTCCTTTGTTTTTCTCTTATGCTATGATGGGTTGTGAGATTACTTGATTATTAACACGCTTGTTCTGTTCCTGTTTAGGCCTTGTGGTGATATATGAGGAAAATGGCTCATGAGATATTTATTTGCTTATCGCATCGGAGATGTTCTTGCCTTTTCGTATGGTATTATGTTATATCTCTCTCCATGGTTATGTGTATTCACTTTGAATGGTTAATATTGATGCACATGTGTTGTTGATTATGAGCATTATGAATCGATGTGTATTCCATGTGGATTGGAATGTTGGATCGGGTTGCACACTGCAATGGTATAATATGGGATCGGGTTGCATGATGTAACAGTACTATGTTGGGATATGTCTCCTTGTGCTTATCTTGTGTGTTTCGTTTCTCCCTTGTGGGATGGATTCATAGTGTTATGCTTATGTTGTTATATATGTTGAACTTGTTGGATAGTTATCTTATTTGTATTATCTTTCAATCCTTGGTTATATTCGAGTTGTTGCTTATTTGGCGCATGGATCGCATCATATAAGGTTCTAAATGGCATTTTATATGGCATGTCGGTCGAGTAGCTTGTACTAGATAAGACGAGGTTATTGGATTGGAATTTGCGCAATCGGATTGGAATAAGGTATGTTTTGAAGAATAATATCATTAGTCAGCTCAGAACTTGGCAATGGTCCTTATCGGGCGAGAGAGCCCCCACGACTTATTGATTTAGTGGTTCGTTAAGATTTTTTGCATATCTCTTTCATTATTAACAGTGTTATAGAAGTTCGGAACAAGGTTCTATTTTATATGAGGTATATTGCTCTGAGCACATGAGTTATGTGAAACATCTTGTGGTTAGATCTTGGCAGTATATTGATGGCTTAATGCAACCTGTTGAGATTTATAAAGTGTATATCCATAAGAATCAGATCTTGGAGAGAGATCCAAGTGTTGGAATTTGGTTCTAAGGATTATACGCAAAGGTTAAATAAAGAATCTTCAGTTTGATTGTGTTGATGGACTTATATGGATTGTGGTAATGTGGGATCACCCATGGATAGGTGTATGATGAGTTTATACAGTAATCAGATAGTTTGGAACGACTCTTGGAATATTCGAGGACGAACATATGTTTAAGTAGGGGAGAATGCAATGACCTGGCCGGTTATTTTGAGGTTAGCATTCCGTTCGGTAGTTTGAGACTTTGAGTAGCTTCACATGAGGTATTATGACTTGCATGTATGGTAGGTTTTGATTTGCGGGAAGTTCGGGATTGATTTGAAAGAATAATTCTCAAGTTGGAAGCTTTAAGTTAGAATAGTTTATCAAGGTTTTACTTTTTACTAAACGACCTCGAAATTGGGATTTGATGGTTTCTATAGCTTCATATGGTGATTTTGGAGTTGGGGCATATGTTTGGATCCGAATTTGCATGTTCCTAGAAGGTATTGGCTTTATTTGTGGAAACTTGGCAATTTGAAGAACTTGAGAGTTTATAGGTTTAACCGGGAGTTGACTTTAGCGTTATCGGGCTCCTATTGTAGTTTTGAGACCTTATGTAGGTTTGTTTTGTTGATTGTAACTTGTGTTCAAAGTTTGGTTGTGATCCAGAATGTTTAAGTATGATTCGGACGCGTTCGGTGTATGTTTGAAGGTTTGAAAGGTAAGAGATAATCTGCTCTACAGTTCTTGGTTTTAATTTTATTTGTGGTGTTTCAAGTCTTTCGATAAGTTTGGGAGATGTATTTGGACTTGTTGGTATGTTTGAACGGGGTCTCATGAGCCCCAGGTGTGATTCGGGGTGGTTTCGGATCATTTTGGATGGTTTTGGTATTATTGATTTTGGTTCTTCGTATTTGCGATGAGGGGGTCGCAAATGCAACCATTGCATTTGCGAGGGCATTGTTGGTTTTGCGACCTTATCGAGCTAGAAGGAACTCGCATTTGCGAGGAAGAGAGTCGCATTTGCGACTGGGAACCTCTGTGATTCTTACTCACGTTTGCAAGGTGTGGTTCGCTTTTGCGACTGGCAGCTTCGAGGACTTTGCATTTGTGAAATATTTGGTCGCATTTGCGACATTGGCTGGTCAGATGGGATTCGCATTTACGAGCCTGGGGTCACTTTTACGAGGGTAGAATTTGCGAGCTTCTAGTCACAAATGCGACATTTGCATCTGGATATAAGTTGTGTATTTCGGAATTTTGAGCTCACTTTTCATATTTTGAAACCTAGACTTGGAGAAGGGCGATTTCTCATGCAGATTTACACAAGACTTTGGGGTAAGTGATTTTTACTCATTTTGTTATTATCTCAAGAATCCACATGAATTATTAACATCCTAAACATGGAATTTTAAGATGAAATTTGGGGTTTTGCCTACACTTTGAGAACATGTATTTTTAGCATTTGAGTACCGATTTGGATTCAGTTTGGAATCTAATTATATATTTGGACTCGGCAGGTTACATGTCATTGGATTTTGGTATTGGTTCCATATTTCGGACAGGCGGACCCAGGTTAACTTTTGTTGACTTTTGGAAAATTCTTCAAAGATCGAGGCTTTATTGATTGAGATTACTTTCTGTGGCATTGGTTGACTTCCTTGGTTTATATTTGGCTAGATTTGAGCCGATTAGAGGTGATTTCTCAAGAAGATACAATTTTGGTATTTTGGACTAGTCCGGATGAGGTAAGTGTCTTGCCTATCTTTGTTGAGGTGATTTTCCCTACTAATTAATGATGTTTGCAACATGCGGGGTGATGTATATGCGAGGTGACGAGCGTATATGCATGTGTCATGGTTATCTATGCTCGGGGCAGATTATATGTTTCATTATGCTATGTTGAACTTTGTGATCTTCTTGATTTATGCTTTATTTCATCTGTGATTAAATGAGTTTAATTATCCATGCCAGAACTCATGTTAAAATATATGACATCTTAAAGAAATTTAATGGTCTATTCTTGAAGTTGTGATATACTTGATTTGATGGTAGTCCTACCTTGTATTACAAACAAATGTATATACCTACCATATTGGTGCTACTTTAGCTTTCCTTATTCATGTTCAGAGTATGTTTAGACTCTGTTGCGATATTTGGACGATGCATCTTTTGAATGGTTATCTTGCCTAGTTGTAAGAGGCTTATGCTTATCTCTCACATATTGTAATATGCTTAATCATCCCTCTTGATCGTATTTGTGCCTCTTACCTACTGATATACATATGCTTGGTGAGGATGAAACATATTGCACGAATGGTGCTTCCGTGCAGGTGAGGATGAGCGATAACGCATTATGGGTGTTTCCGTGTAGGTGAGAATGAGAGAAATTAGCACTATGGGTGATTTCATGTGTTTTGATATGACATTGGCATGATGGGTGTTTCCGTGTGATTTGATATGATATTTGCATGATGGATGTTCCCGTGAAAGTGAGGATGAGAGTTCATCGCACGACGGGTGTTTCTGTGAAAGTGAGGTTAAGAGACATGTATTGTACGGTATTTATCTTTATATCATGGCACAACAGGTGTTTCCGTGCAAGTGAGGATGAGTGACATGCATTGTACTGTATCTGTGTCACGACCCAAACCGCAGGGCCGCGACGGGCACCCGGTGCCTTACATAGCCGAGTACCAACATAATATATCTTTCTTATCATACTGTCATGGGTAAGTGGGCCAAAAGGGCCGTCATAAGATAACCGCAATAAAACATAACGGAATACTAGACGTAGGACGACCCAACATGCTATAGAAACTTATACATGTGACATACGGGCCTACAAGGCCGACATGATCATTTGTACACTCAAAACATAGGCCGACAAGGCCATACAAGTATACATATACATAACATTTGTCTACAAACCTCTAAGAGTACATAAATGTCATAAAGGTCGGGACAGGGCCCCGCCATACCAATCAATACATGTCCAAATCATACTGACCAAATAGGCAACTCCGAAGCAATTGGAGTGCACCAACGCCTTCCGCTAAGCTGATAGACTACTAGGAGGAGTGTTAACCTATCTATTGAGATATGCGGGCATGAAACGCAGCGTCCCCATGCAAAGGGGACGTCAGTACAAATAAAGTACCTAGTATGTAAGGCATGAAAGAAGTATATAAAAGACATGAAAGAAACATGGAGTAAAGGACTTAACCTGTAAGTCTGAATAGCTCTGTGAATCATGAAACATTTATAATGTCATGCATGTGCATATAAATGTCATATCATGCATAGGTATATGCGTACATAACGACATCAAGCCTCTGAGGGCATCCCATCATATCATCGGCCTCTGTGGGCCAAATCATCAACGTATACCAGCTAATCAGGTGGTGGTGCGTATATAACGCCATAACCTTTCCCCATACCCCATATACATATACTATACGTGTATATAACACCATCTGGTCATGGGTCCGTATACATGTATAAATGGATGCAATGCATAATGAAGTAAGTCAATAAAATTTTTCAGATAAACTTTATCAACTTACGTATTTGTTTTGAGACCCATGAACAGAAGATATAATAGTAGGACATATGGGGAATCAAGAACATAGGTAACCCTAGAACATCTAAGAATATAGTCATTTGTGAAAGTTCTGCGTTTGCTCGTTTTGTTTGTATCATATGGATCATGCCAAAAGGAAAGAAGGAATAGCCTTAACATACCTCAAGTTTTCAATGCAACTCAACAACAATCTTACGACCACTAGTGCGCTAACCCTATAACAAAGAAATACATGTACAACTTAGATGGCGCTAGTATGCGCTAGTATATCACGTATCTCAAACGATAACTCGATTCTAAAATAAAACGGGCAGCATTTTCCCTGATTTTACTGCTCCCTCAAGCCTACGATAGCGAGATACAAACACAATACAATCCGAAACTGAAAAACAATCCAACTACAATTCGGGACCTTCAATACAACAAAAACCCCAATATACCATAACACACCCAATCAACAAGTTATCAATTAGCCTGAAATTGTAACGACAAGCGACCAGCCTACTACCCTACCATATGTGGTGTTTCTCCATGCCCTTCATCCTTCCAAACTCCATAAATCAGCAGCACAATAGGCCAACATGAGTGGACTACAAAACAGTCCACTGAAAGTGAAATAAATGGAACTCACGGCTTCCGATCACCGTCCTGTGAGTTCAAACTATTAGGAAACAAATTTATCGACCTTACTTGATATTTAGAATCTTAAATACATAAAGTAGACGTTTTCTTAACTATGAAGTACCTTCCAAAATTCAAACTACAAAGAAAAAGAGAGGCGATATAGTGATACTTACGTCTTAGGGATCGTTCTAATGTTATCACTTCTCGATTTCGTACCTGGGATGTTAGTATTCTTTGAAACCCTATTAGAGAGCTCAAGTATAGGGTTTATGGTGTTCTTTGGTCGGGTTCTATGTAAAAATGAAGAGAGAGACGAGTTAATACCTATATATCAACTTTTGAAAAGTCAAAGAGGTGCTAGCTTGGTACCCTCGCATTGGCCCATCTTCTGAAGCTTATATCTTTTTATCTGGATGTCATATGAATAAATGGTTATGTGCATTGGAAACTACATTCCAAAACCTTCAATGTTGTATATAATATGTCCTAAAACGACCTCATATAGCACACGAAATATATTTCTCAAAAAGCTCCATTACAAGGCAAATCCTTAGTCGGTTTTTCCGCAACTTAAATCTGATTTTTCCCAAACTTTATATTGTTTTTATCCAAACATCATATATAGTCATATTATGACTTTAAACTCATTTAAATCATAATTTACATGTCTTATATTCATTATATGTCACCTTGGGACGCACAGGGTGTAACAATCTTCCCCCCTTAGAAACATTCATCGAATGTTAAACTCCCAGAGATTTATAGAAATTTTGGTAGAGTCTCCTTTATAATGGTACCACTACCAACCTGTCATATAGAAAACCCAACAATACAAAGCCACACAGAGCCACAATCATCAATAACACCAATGGCCTCACACGGCCAATGACAATAACTAACATAAGAATTAAGTACCATATATGTACCTAAGGTTGTTATGTCTCAGTCTGATCCTCCTCCGGAAGCGGAAACAAGTGAGGATACCTAGACTTCATGTCTTCTGCAACTTCCCAAGTCATCTCCTACACATTATTGTTCCTCCAAAGTACTTTAACCGAAGATACGTCTTTAGTTCTCAATCTTTGAACCTGTCTATCCAGTATAGCAATGGTAGCTTCCTCATATGATAGTTGCTTTGTGACCTGAACACCGTCAATTGGAATGACTCTAGAAGGATCTCTGATACACTTACAGAGCATAGACACATGAAAGACTGGATGTACTGACTCCAAGTTGGAAGGCAATTCTAACTCATATGTTGCCTGGCCTACTCTACGTATGATCTTATAAGGTCCAATGTACCGAGGGATAAGCTTTCCTTTCTTACCGAATCTCATAACACCTTTCATCGGTGATACCTTTAGGAATACCCAATCATCTACCTGAAACTTCAAGTCTCGTCGTCGATTATCTGGATAGGACTTCTGACGACTCTAAGCTGCTAATAGCCTTTCCCGTATAAGCTTAATCTTCTCAATTGCCTATTGTACTAACTCTGGTCCTACTAACTTAGTTTCCCCAACCTCGAACCATCTGATAGGTGACTTACACTTCTGTCCGTAAAGAGCTTCGTATGGAGCCATCTGAATACTAGAATGATAGCTACTATTATACGCAAACTCAATAAGTGGAAGATGATCATCCCAGCTACCCCTGAAGTCTATCACACAAGCCCGTAGCATATCCTCTAATGTATGAATAGTACGCTCAGCCTGACCGTCTGACAAGGGATGAAATATTGTACTAAGACTTACTTGAGTCCCCAATCCTTTTTGGAAGGACCTCTAGAAATTAGCTGTAAACTGAGCATCTCTAACTGAGATAATAGATATAGGGACACCATGAAGTCGTATTATCTCCTTAATCTAAAGCCTTGCATAATCCTCTGCTGAACATGTAGTCCAGACAGGCAGAAAATGGGTTGATTTTGTAAGTCTATCAACAATAACCCATATAGAATCAAACTTACGCTGGGTACGAGGTAAACCCATGATGAAATCCATATTACTTACTTCCTATTTCCCAGTCGGAATCTCTATAGCCTGCAATAATCCACCGGGTTTCTGATGCTCAATCTACAAACCCAAGAAGCTACGAACCTCTATCGGTGTCGTGGGTCTAAGCCAAGAATTCACTGCCTTAATCTTCTTTGTGTCAACACAGATACCCTAATCTGAAATAATATGTCCAAGGAAAGATACAGAATTCAACCAGAATTCACATTTAGAGAATTTTGCGTACAACCTCCTTTCTTGTAGAACTCTAAGCACAGTACGCAAATAATCTTCATGCTCAGCCTCTAAATGAGAATAAACCAAAATATCATCTATAAATACAATCACGAACAGATCTAGAAAGGGTATGAACACACGGTTCATCAAGTCCATGAATACCCCTGGAGCATTGGTCAAACCGAACGAGATAACACGAAACTTAAAGTGACTGTATTTGGTCTTGAATGTTGTCTTCGGAATATCCTTCTCTCTAACCCTTACCTGATGGTACCCCGACCTCAAGTCTATATTCGAGAAACACCTGGAACCCTGCAACTGATCAAAAAAATCATCAATCCTCGGGAGCGGGTACTTATTCTTGATTATCGCCTTATTCAACGGTTTGTAATCAATACACATCCACAAGGAACCATATTTCTTTCTCACAAATAACACAGGTGCTCCCCACGATGATGCACTGGGTCTGATAAAGCCTTTTTCAAGTAAATCCCTCAGTTGTTCTTTCAACTCTCTCAGCTCTGCAGGTGCTATTCTATTAGGAGGAATAGATATCGGCTGAGTATCTGGTAATATGTCAATAGAAAACTCAATCTCCCGCTCTGGCGCAAGGCCTGGAAGCTCATCGGGAAAAACATCGGGAAACACATTAACCACCGGGATAGATTGAAGGGTCAGTGACTCTGCTTTCACATCTTGTACCCGAACTAAGTGTAAAATATAGCCCTTTCTGATCATCTTCCTTGCCTTGAGATAGGAAATAAACCTACTTCTCCGCGATGCAGTATTACCTTTCCACTCTAGAACTGGCTCCCCTGGAAACTGAAACCAAACCATCTTTGATCTACAATCAATGTTAGCATAACAAGAAGCCAACCAATCCATACCCATTATAACATCAAATTCTACCATATCTAGCTCCATCAGGTCTGCTACTGTAGACCGACTAAGAACTACTACTATATAATCTCTATATACCCGTCTAGATATCACTAGATCCCAAACAGGTGTAGACACCTCAAAAGGTTTAATCAACAGGTTCTATCCCAAACTTGCTAGCAACCAATGGAGTGACATACGATAAGGTAGAACCTGGATCAATCAATGCATATACATCATATAAGGAGACTGATAATATACCTGTAACAATATCAAGTGACGACTCCTGATCCTGTCTACCCGCTAATGCATAAATGCGGTTCTGAGGATCGCTCGAGCTAGATGCTCCACTTTGGCCTCTACCACGACTGGCTGGTGCCTGTGAACCTTGCCCTTGGGGGCGTACTGATGATGACGAACCAGCTAAACATCCTGTTGGCTGAACTATACCTGCACCACCTCTCGTCGGATAATCTCTCGTAACGTGGCCTGGATAACCACAAGTATAACAAACACCCAACACCACGAGGCACTACCCGGCATGCTGCTTACCACACTGAGTACATCGTGGCAAGGGTGAACTCATCTGACTTGACTCATCCCTATACTGAGAACTAGAAGCCCTGGAAATCTAACTGGGCCTTGGATAGGTGGAACGATCAAATCTCCTATCGGCAAACTGAGGGGGTGCACTAGACGATGGCTGGGCTGGATACCTCGGGTACTGCTGTCTCTGACTACCTTGAAACTCACAAGAAGGACATGAATATATCTCTCTCTTACTCTGGCCCATATCATGCTCATGATCGGCCCTCTTCTTATGCTTACGCTCCTCTACACCCTGAGCGTACGCTTGAATACGAGAAATATCAATGCCTGGATGAAGTGAGACCGACATATAGTCATTAAGCAGGTGCGTCTCCAACCCCATCACGAACCGGTGAACCCGATCCTCCATCTTAGCTACAATAGTGAGAGCATACCTAGCCAAAGAATCAAACTGAAGGTTGTACTCCCGAACACTCATATTACCCTGCCAAAGGGTAAAGAACCTATCAACTCTGGCCCATCTAAGCTCTATTGGCAAATAATGACAAAGAAAAGCCTTTGTACACTCCTGCCATACTGCTGGAAGGGCATCCTCACCTCTGGACAACTCCCAAGACTCGTACCAATTAATCGCAACATCCCGAAGTCTATAAAAAGCTACTCGACTGACTCAGCCGGAGTGGCCTTCATTACCCTCAAAGTCCTCTGCATCCTATCGATAAATACCTGAGGGTCCTCATTTGGATCTGCTCCAGTGAATATCGGAGGGTCTAAATTAATGAAATCATGAATCCTCACACTAATGGCCCTATCTGTATGACCAATACCTACCTCCTGGTGCCGAGGCTATGCGGCCACTAATCGAGTCAATAGCTTAATAGTAACTCTCATCTCCTGACCTAGTGCATCTGGCTAAGAAGTTGGGGGTACTGGAGCGGGTGCTAGAGCTGGTGCCCCTCGGATCTCCTCTGGAGAGCGCAGGGTATGTGAAGTCTGAGATGGAGTCTCACTATCCGACTCTCCCCGAGCCCTGGTAACTCGTGGCGCTCGACTTGTAGTCTCATGAGCCACAGACTTGCCCTTCTGGGCAGCTGTAGCCTTCTTGGGCATTGCGGAAAACATAACATATCATTAGGAAAATGAATCCTCATATCGCACGATCTAAGATAAGAAGGGAGGATAACATCCTATAAGTCCTGCAGCCTCCTGTTTATAAATGTGGTACACAACACACTCATAAACAAGACTCTACTAGACACAGTCTGTAGGCAACCCTAGGATGGAACTGCTCTGATACCACTTTTGTCACGGCCGAAATTGCAGGGCCGTGACGGGCACCCGGTGCCTTACACAACCGAGTACCAACATAACAATCTTTCTTATCATATTGTCATGGGTAAGTGGGCCAGAAGGGCTGTTATAAGATACCCAGAATAAAATATAAAGGAATACAAGGTGTAGGACGACCCAACATGATATAGAAACTTATACATGTGACATACGGGCCTACAAGGCCAACATGATCATTTGTACACTCAAACATAGGCCGACAAGGCCATACAAGTATCCATATACATGACATATGTCTACAAGCCTCTAAGAGTATATAAATGTCATAAATGTTAGGACAGGGCCCCGCCATACTAATCAATAAATGTCCAAATCATACTAACCAAATAGACAACTCAGAAGCAAGTGGAGTGCACCAACGCCTTCCGCTGAGCTGATAGACTACTAGGAGGACTGTCAACCTATCTATCGAGATATGCGGGCATGAAACACAGCATCCCCAGGCAAAGGGGATGTCAGTACAAATAAAGTACCTAGTATGTAAGGCATGAAAGAAGTATATAAAAGACATAAAAGAAACATGGAGTGAAGGACTTAACTTGTAAGTCTGAATAGCTCTGTGAATCATGAAACATTTATAATGTCATGCATGTGCGTATAAATGTCATATCATGCATAGGTATATGCGTACATAACATCATCAAGCCTATGAAGGAATCCCATCATATCATCTTGGCCTCTGTGGGCAAAATCATCAAGGTATACCAGCTGATCAGGTGGTGGTACGTATACACGCTATAACCTTTTTCCATATCCCATATACGTATACTATACGCGTATATAACGTCATCTGGTCATGGGTCAGTATACATGTATAAATGGATGAAATGCATAATGAAATAAGTCAATAAGATCTCTCAGATAAATTTTATCAACTTACGTATTTTTTTTGAGACCCATGAATAGAAGATATAATAGTAGTACATATGGGGAATCAAGAACATAGGCAACCCTAGTACTTCTAAGAATAGAGTCATTTGTGAAAGTTCCGTGTTTGCTCGTTTTGTTTGTGTCATATGGATCATGCCAAAAGGAAAGAAAGGATAGCCTTAACATACCTCAAGTCGGCAATGCAACACAACAACAAGCTTATGATAACTAGCGCGCCAACCCTATAATAAATAAATACATGTACAACTTAGATGGCGCTAGTATGCGCTAGTATATCACGTATCTCAAACGATAACTCGATTCTAAAATAAAACGGGCAGCATTTTCCCTGATTTTACTGCTCCCTCAAGCCTACGATAGCGAGATACAAACACAATACAATCCGAAACTGAAAAACAACCCAACTACAATTCGGGACCTTCAATACAACAAAAACCCCAATATACCATAACACACCCAATCAACAAGTTATCAATTAGCCTGAAATTGTAACGACAAGCGACCAGCCTACTACCCTACCACATGTGGTGTTTCTCCATGCCCTTCATCCTTCCAAACTCCATAAATCAGCAGCACAATAGACCAACACGAGTGGA
The DNA here is from genome assembly GCA_000715115.1 of Nicotiana otophora. Taxonomy (NCBI): domain Eukaryota; kingdom Viridiplantae; phylum Streptophyta; class Magnoliopsida; order Solanales; family Solanaceae; genus Nicotiana; species Nicotiana otophora. The sequence goes on along the minus strand of AWOL01S0125493.1, from coordinate 17,506 downwards.
CTACAAAACAGTCCACTGAAAGTGAAATAAATTGAACTCACGGCTTCTGATCACTGTCCCGTGAGTTCAAACTATTTGAAAATGAATTTATCAACCTTCCTTGATATATAAAAGCTTAAATACAGAAATTAGAAGTTTTCTTAACTATGAAGTACCTTCCAAAACTCAAACTACAAAGAAAAAGAAAGGCGATATAGTGATACTTACGTCTTAGGGATCGTTCTAATGTTATCGCTTCTCGATTTCGTACCCGGGATGTTAGTATTATTTGAAACCCTATTAGAGAGCTCAAGGATAGGTTTTATGGTGTTCTATGGTCGGTTTCTATGTAACAATGAAGAGAGAGACGAGTTAAGACCTATATATCAACTTTTGAAAAGTCAAAGAGGTGCTAGCTTGGCACCCTCGCATTGGCCCATCTTCCGATACTTATATCTTTTTATCCGGATGTCATATGAACAAACAGTTAAGTGAGTTGGAAACTAAATTCCAAGACCTTTAATTTGTAATATAATATATCCCAAAAATACCTCATATAGCACACAAAATTTATTTCTTAAAAAGCTCCATTACAAGGCAAATTCTTAGTCGGGTTTTCCGCAACTTAAATTCGATTTTTCCTGAACTTTATATTTTTTTATCCAAACATCATATATAGTAATATTATGACTTTAAACTCATTTAAATAATGATTAACAAGTCTCATATTCATTATACATCACCTTGGGACGCACAGGGTGTAATAATTTGTCTTGAGTTCATGGCACGACGGGTATTTTTGTGCAAGTGAGGATGAGAGAGATGCATTGTAATTTGTTTAATGTTTCCTCATGTACATATATATGTGTTCTCCCTTGATTTTCCTCGTTACTCATGTATATCTTATCGTGTTGTTGTTATTTCTGTGCTACCTGCAAGGCTCGTCATTATTACTTAGGTACCTCATGTCTTTACTGTTACTGTCACTTATGTGTATTATATCTTGTATGCCTCAGTTGCCTATATGCCTCCTACCTTGATTTCTATCATTACATCTATCTTTTTTCCATCTTCTTTGTTACCGCTACTTACATGCCTTCTGCCCGGTTAGTTACTATCATCTATATGTGTTCTACCTTGCTTGTTGTTACTATATTTATGCCTGCTATCTTATTTTTATTGTTAGATATATGTTGTCTACCTTGTTTAGTGTTGTTATACATGTGAATGGTGAGAAAGAGTGAAAATGCAGGAAGGATGTTGTCAAGTTATTTGATTTGATACACATGCATATGTTTGGTGAGGATGAGATAAATGCATGACAGGTGTTGTCGTGCCATTTGATTTGATAACTTGAAGATGCCCTTTTTTCTTATACGGGTTTATACTATGGCTTTTATTGGTTCACGATATTATTTTGTTCCTCATATGCTTGATTTATCTGAAAGGTTTGGTTGCTATATTTGTGAAGCATGCTCATTATTTCTTTTACTCGATCCCTTTATTATTACTTGTCTTTTTCCTCCTTGTTATTTTATCTTGCTTATGAACTGCACAGGTTATATTAAGTGAGTATCTTTCACTTAAAAAAACTTCCCTACTACTTCACCGAGATTAGTCAAGATACTTACTGACTACATGGGATCGGTTGTACTCATACTATACCGTTGTACCTTGCGTGCAGATTTTATATCTGAGCTACTGTGGATGACGAAGGCAGGCATTGAAGTTGTAGTTGCATTCCAAATTCAAGCTACCATTTGTTCATGGAAGTTTAGGACTTCATTTCTGTTTATGTAAACTTTAAATATATGTTGTATTTATTCTTTTACTAGCTTTATATATCCAAATCATAGTGGCTCATGACTTGTACTACCAGTCTTTGGGATAGCTGTATTGAATTCTTTTGCTATTCTATTCATTATCGATGTTGGTTTCTTAGTATAGTAGTGACTTATATTGTTTGGCTTACCTAGCAGGTGGGTTAGGTGTCATCACAACTTGGTGGGATTTTGGGTCGTGATAAGGCAAGAGATACCCCAATTTGGCCTAGATATCCATGACCTGCGGGCTCAATTCAATAAAAAGGTCGAGGCATCTGATTCCCAACAACCAATTAGTATGGATACTGGCCAGCTTGTGGAGCAAAAAGAGGAGTTCCAACAATTCTGCCAAAATATTGTTGATGATGCCAAGGTTGAGCAAGTGTGCAAAAGTGAGGATGTCAAAAGTGCAGCGATTTTAGGGCTTGAGCATATTGGACCTCATTCTATCCACTTTTCAACATTGTGTTTGGATGATGACAGGAGAATTGATCCATTCAAGCCTATGGAGGAGTCTAGAAATGAGGAAGAAAGTGCATATATTTTGAGATTTTCTATGCCAAGGAGAAAAAATAGCATCCCTCACTTTACATGGTTATATTGGATTTATCCCACCACACCGGGACCATAACCATAATCTTGAATCAATATTGGGGATACAATTTATATCTTCTAGGTGGAAGAAAAACTAGTGAAATTGTTACAAGGCGTGACACGACTATAAATACGGTGCTTCTTGGGAGGCAACCCAAGCATTGTAGTTGTATTAATATTTGAGTTTAGTTTTATTTTGCCTAAAGGAGCCTGGGAGGAAATAACATGGGAAGGTCATCATTGCAGAGAAACTTTAAGTGTTGCAAAAATCAGTAGAGCAAAAACATAGCTGAAACAAAACGCAAAAATTGGGGGAGGGGGGGGGGGGAATTTT
>AWOL01S0125493.1:0-13759 GCA_000715115.1 Nicotiana otophora | reverse complement strand
GGGGGGGGGGGGGGGGGGGAATTTTGCGTCGCACAAGAAGTCGCGGGCTCAGAAAAACTAGCTGGAACCTACACAAAACCCAACTCCCACCGCAGAGGTCGTGATGGCTCCTAGTCTCTAAAACTAGGTAAGCCCATAACATAATAATGTCAATCAAATATAACAACTTCAAATTAAAGAAAAACTATGAAATACAATAACACTGTCAAACGTGGATACAATAATCAACTTTTCAAAACCCGATAGTACTGAGTCATAATCTCTAAATGGAATATATATCAAGTCTCGAAAAGTAAAATATTATTGAAATACATAAACAGTAGAAATAGAGCAAAGAGGGTGACTTTGAGGCCTACGAACGAAATAACAGTGATACTTTGAAGTCTCCAATAAGCACAAGCACGCCTCTTTAGCGATCCGCCCGATCAGAAGTACCTGAATCTGCACAAAATATCCAGAAGTATTGTATGCGCACATCACAGTCAGTGCTCAGTAAGTATAAAGATTAACCTCGATGAAGTAGTGACGAGATTCAAATCGTGTGATAATTACGAGTCAAATAACCTGTGCAATATATTAAAAGAAAGCTGACAACAGAATATATAACAGAGACAATATCAACAACTTCTTCTGAACATGTGATAACAACTCATGAAAATAAAATTCAGCTTGACAACAAGTCATCAAATAGAAACACAAACATATAGCACCGCGTGTCCACAATTCTATCACAATAGCAATAGTCACCTATATCGCTCCACCCTGACAATAATAAAATCCTGCCTTGTCGCTCCCGCCTGATAAAATAACAATATTCTGGCTTGTCGCTCCTGGTTAACAATATCTCGCCTTGTCACTCCCCCTAATAAAATAACAATATCCCGCCTTGTCGCTCCGGTTTAATAATATTCTCATCACAACAATAACAACATCAATCACAATCGCATGGCAGAAACCTCATGCCAACACCCAACAATCTGCCCAACACGTCCACATGTGCCATAGTCATAACAATACAACATGTCCATAGTTTCCATCAAGAAATAAACTCATAAATGGCTAACACAATGCACAAGGACATAATAATAAGGAATGTTGATGGGTGTTCAACATATAGACATGAATACAGCTAATTCAATTTAGCAACAACTCCACAAATGCCCAACTTGGCTAATTTTGGAAATAATAATCCTAAAACATGATCTCTAGCATGGAAAAATAAGCTCAAGTAGTCATCCAAGGCAAACACATGTATCACAGAGATCTTACAATCAAAATTAAGCGATAAAATCAACCTCGGTTCAAGTTCGGTCATTTCATATATAGCACTCGTATATGTACTCATCACCTCACATATGCGTTGCATCGATTTCATCACAATCAAGCAATTAAAGTCCAATCCTAGAGGTTAAACCACCACATAATGTTAGTCAAGATACATACCTTAAATAGCCCTTATTCAACTCTCAACAATAGCATTTTCCTTAAGAATTACCTCTGCCCGGCTCAAAGCTAGCCGAACACGACCCGATAACATCGAACAATGCAAAAGGAATCAATTTCAATTAATAAAGTTACAATTTTTACCCAATTTCCAAAAAGTCAACAAGAGTCAACCCTAGGCCTACCCGATCAAAACCCGAGTCAAATGGTCGATCCCGACTACCCATAACCCCACGAATCCAATTATATGATTAGATTTCAAAACTGAGTCCAAATCGGCTCTCAAATCTCAAATTTTCATCTTTAGAAAAGGTTTACAAAAAACCTCAATTTGCACTCATAGATTCATTAATTAAATGCTACATGAAAGATTAAATCAAGAAAAAAATATTCGAATCCGAGTCAAAAACACTTACCCAATCCATGTGAGAGAAAACTGCCTCAACTCGAGCTCCTCATCTCAAAATATTAAATAATGAGTCTAAATCCCAAAATACCATCTATATAGCTTAGCTGCAGAAGTCGCATTTGCGACTTTGGGTTCACAATTGCGACTCTTGGCTTGCAAATACAAAGCCTGACAAGCCTCACTTAAGTCGCAAATGCGATCATATAGTTTGTACATGCGACCACATAATTCGCAAATGCGACCACCCCCAGCTCCTAATCATCCCCGTAATTGCGACACTGGGTTTGCATATCGCAAATACGAAGCCAGTCCACTAAGACACCCATCGCTATTGCGATATAAACCTCTCAAATGCAAGGTCCTCAATTGCAAACAGGATCTCGCATTTACGAGACTTGCAGTACCAACAAAACTTACCTCAACCCAAAAATGATCTGAAACACGTCTGAGACTCATCCGAGCCCTCGAGGCTCCACACCAAACTTCCACATAAGTCTAAAAATCTCATACAAACTCGCTCACGAGCTCAATACACCAAAATAACGTCCGAAACCATGAATCGAACACCAAAATGCATCAAAATCACAATGAAACTCAAGAACTTCTAAAATCACAACCAAACATCTTATTCCCATCAAACCAACTCGGAATGAGACCAAACTTTGCACACAAGTTCTAAATGATAAATTGTACATATTCCAAGTCCCGAAACCAAAGTTCAAACCATGTATCCCAAAGTCAACTCTCAACCAAACTTAGAAAATATCTAAAATTTAAATTGTCAACTTTCGGCAAAAAGAGCCAAATCAACCTAGGGACCTAAAAATCTAAATTCGGGCATATGCCCAAGTCTAAAATCACCATACAAACCAATTGGAACCAACAAAATATGAATCTGAGACCATTTACATAAAAGTCAAACCTTAGTCAACCCTTCCAACTTAAGCTTCCAAAAATAGGACTAGGTGTTCCAAATCAAGCCAAAACTTCCCCGAAACCGAACCAACCATTCCCTAATGTCACATAACGACAACTACACATATAGGAAGCATCAAATAAGGCAAAAGGTCTCAAAAAGATGAGGATATCGGCTCCGCATATCATGTTCGGTCTCCCAAGTCTCCTCCTCGACCAGTTGACCTCTCCATAGAACCTTCACCGATGCAATGTTCTTCGACCTCTGCTTTTGAACATGCCCGTCAAAAATGGCTACCGGCTCCTCAACATAAGTCAAATCCTTGTCCAACTACAGTGAGATGAAATCTAACACATGTGACGGATCTTCATAGTATTTTTGAAGCATGAAAACATGGAACATTGGACGAACTCCCGATAAGTTGGGTGGAAAAGCAAGTCTATAGGCCACCTCACCAACTCTCTCCAACACCTCGAAAGGACCAATATACTGAGGGATCAACTTGCCCTTTTTCCCTAATCTTATCACACCCTTCATGAGAGATACTCTAAGTAAAACCCTCTCACCCATCATTATTGCCACATCACGAGCCTTCCTATTAGCATAACTTTTTTTCCTGGACTGCATTGTATGAAGACGCTCCTGAATCAATTTCACTTTCTCCATAGCATCACGAACCAAGTCAGTGCCCAACAACCTAGCCTCCCCAAGCTTAAATCGACCAATCGGAGGACGATATCATCTCCCATATAAGGCCTCATATGGAGCCATCTGGATGCTTGACTGATAGCTGTTGTTGCAATTTAACTCTGCTAATGGTAGAAACTATTCCACTAACCCCCGAAATCAATGACACAAGCTCGCAACATGTCCTCCAAGATCTGCATAGTACGCTCGAACTGCCCGTCTGTCTGGATGAAATGTCATACTCAATTTGACATGTGTGCCCAACTCACGCTGCACGGGGCTCCAAAAATATGATATAAACTGAGTGTCTCAATCCATAATAACAGACACGGGCACACCATGTGGGCGAACACTCTCTCTAATGGAATACCGTGAACTATGGGCCTCCTCAAGAATCAACTCCTACAATCCATCCAAATTAGGCACACAAATCTAGCCCTGAAGCCTCAATACCCCATAATCACCAATAGTTACCTCTTTAGCATCACCCTGCTGCACCATATACCTAAGGAAGCGCAAGTGAGGATCATCATACCAACGCACTGTGATGCTCTCAAACAAGGATGATCGTGATACAACACAAGAAAGAACCCTGCTAGGCTACAAAATATCCAACCTCACAAACCTGTTGGCCAAAGCCTGAACATCCAAACCTAATAGTCTCTCCCCAGCTGGAATAAAAGCAAGACTCTCCGTACTCTTTGCCTTCCTACTCAAGGCTTCGGCCATCACATTGGCCTTCCCGGGATGATAAAGAATGGTTATATCATAGTATTTCAGTAGCTCCAACCACCTCCATTGTCTCAAGTTAAAATTCTTCTGCTTGAATAGGTGTCTAAGACACCGGTGATCTGTGTACACCACACAAGACAGGCTATAAAGATAATGCCTCCAAATCTTGAGCGCGTGTACAATAGTTGCTAACTCCGAATCATGCAATGGGTAGTTCTTCTCATGGGGATTCAACTGACATGAAGAATAGGCAATCACCCTACCATCTTGAATCAGCACACACTCAATGCCAACATATGAAGTATCACAGTAGACTATATATGAGACTGATGTCGAAGGGAAAACTAGAACTGCAACTGTGTCAAGGCAATCTTGAGCTTCTGAAAACTCTCCTCATACTTGCTAGACCACCTGAATGGAGAACCCTTCTGAATCAACTTAATAAATGAGGTTGCGATGGATGAAAACCCCTTTCACAAATTAGCGATAATACCCAGCCAAACCTAGGAAACTCCTGATCTCAGTAGTGGTAGAAGTTTTGGGCCAATTTTGAACTGCCTCAATCTTCTTCGGATCCACCTTAATCCCCTCACTGGAGACCACATGACCCAAAATTGCCACCGAGTCTAACCAGAACTCGCACTTGGAGAACTTAGCATATAGCTTCTTCTCCATCAAAGTCTGTAGCACAATTCTTAAGTATTGCTCATGCTCCTACCGGCAGCGAGAATACACCAATATATCTTCAATGAACACAATAATGAAAAAATATAGATAAGGCTGAAACATGCTATTCATCAGATGCATGAACGTTGTTAGGCATTGGTCAGCCCAAAAGACATTACAAAGAACTAATAATTCTCATATCGGGTCCTGAAGGTCGTCTTAGGAATATCTGAAGGCTTGATCTTCAACTAATGGTACCCCGATTTCAAGTCAATATTTGAGGATACCCTAGTATCCTGAAGCTGATAAAATAAATTATCAATACGTGGAAGTGGATACTTGTTCTTGATAGTAACCTTGTTTAATTGCCTGTAGGCAATGCACGTTCTCATGGAATCGCTTTCTTCTTCACAAATAGAACCGGAGCACCCCAAGGTGAAATACTCGGACTGATGAAACTTTTATCTAGCAATTCCAGTAATTGTTCCTTTAATTTCTTCAACTTGCTTGAGCCATGAAGTATGGTAGAATAGATATGGGCTGAGTGTCTGGCACCAACTCAAATACCAAAATCAATATCTCTATCGGGTGGCATGCCCGGTAGGTCTGCAGGAAACACATCCAGAAAATCTCTCACTATGGGAACTGAGTCAACTGTAGGAGTATCAACACTGACATATCTAACAAAGGCCAAGTACACCAAACACCCCTTCTCAACCATCCGTTGGGCATTCAAAAAAGAAACAACTCTACTAGTTACATGACCCAAGGAACTTGTCCACTCCAACCTCGGCAACTCGGCATAGACAATGTCACGGTCTTAGCTTGACAATCAAGAATAGCACGATGCGGAGATAACCAATCCATGACCAATGTCACATAAAAATCTACCATATTAAGCAATAGAAGATCAACCCTAGTCTCATAGCCTCTAATAGTGACCAAACAAGAACTATAGACACGGTCCACCATAATATACACATAAACACGGGTATCATCATGAGACATATCCAAATATGAAACAAAATAGGATGACACATAAAAATAAGTAGAGCCCGAATCAAATAAAATTGATGCATCTCTATGATAAACCGGAACAATATCTGTAATGACAACATCCGATGCAATTGCCTCAATCCTACCAGCAAAAGCATAAAAATGATCCTGGCATCCCCCTCTAGGAAGACCTCTACCCACATGTCCCCCATCTCTAGCTGGCTGAGCAGGTGGAGTGGCAACTAGAGCAGTAATCATGGCCTGAGTACCTTGCTGAGGTACACCCATCCGGAATCTGGGACAATCTCTCACCAGGTGCCTAGTATCCCCACACTCAAAATAACCTCTAAGTTCGTGCGGCTGTTGGGATTGAGTCTGCTCGGGACGACTGGAGTAACCACTGTAAGAACTTCGTGCAGAAGGTTCACTGAAGGATGGTTGTCGGATATGAGTGCTCTGGTATCCATGGCTAGCTAGAGCATCATATGAGATCTGAAGTATGGAGTGAACTGGTCGACTGACAAAACCTCTACCATGGCGGGTCTTAGCGCAAAATATAAACTACTAAATCCTCTAGAAAACCACGAGGCTTATCAGCCTCCCTATCCTCCCTCTTCTGGACACGAATACGCTCTAACTTCCTAGAAATCTCAACAATCTGATGAAATAGAGTCTTAGTCTCCAACTCCCGTGTCATCCCAAATCTGAGGCTGAAGGCGAGTCCCTTAATAAATCAACGGACTCTCTCTCTCTCTATCTGTGGAAACCAAGGAAGGTGCATGATAATATAACTCTGTAAACACTCATAGCATACTCGGACATAGTCATACTCCCCTGACTCAAATGCTCGAACTCGTTGCGTAACTCATCCCTACGAGTCTGTGGAATAAACTCCCTCAAGAAAATATCAGAGAACTAGGACTATATAAGTGGTACTGCACCAGCTGGCCTACTCACCTTAATAGTCTGCCATCATCTATATGCCTAACCTGTCAGTTAAAAAGTAGTAAGGTCGACCCCGATCGACTACGCCAAATCCATAGTACGCAGATTGTGATGACACTGATCCAAGAAACCCTATGCATACTTAGAATCCCCGCCACTGAAATGAGGAGGACAAAACTTTGGGAACCTCGCTAACATCTTCTCCTCATCAACCGATGCAATTAGCCCGACCTCGGGTTGAACCACAATCACGAGTTGCAATGGTATAACACCCGAAGCCTGATCCACATGAGCCCATTGCTCTAGAGTATATGTAATGGGAGTCGGGACTTCTCCCCTAGCCTGTGAAGTAGCTGGTGCAACCAGAATCAACCCTGCCTGAGCCAAAGTCCCAAACATGCTCAAAAAGTGTTCCAAGGTCTCCTAAAGTCTAGGGGTAGCAATAAGCCCCTCAGGTACCTGCTCCCCAACCGGAGCTACTAGTAGTTCCTCAGTCGCGGCCCAAGCATAGTCCCTCATTGAAGCGCGTGCTCTGTCTATGCCTCTACCCCGGCCTCTAATAACACTGGCCCTTGGGGCAGCATCATCAGTAACTGAAGCTCGTGTCTTCCCCATCTATGAGAGAATAGAAAGACATAGGATCAAACTCCAAAATCAATAAATTTGCACGATAAGGAATGAAAGAAGTGAAATTTTCCTAATAGTTCTGTAGCCTCTCAAAAATAAGTACAGACGTCTCCATACTGATCTGCAAGACTCTACTAAACTTGCTCATGACACATAGAACCTATGAACCTAGGGCTCTGATACCAACTAGTCACGACCCAACTCCTACCATTAAAGTCGTGATGGAACCTAGTCTTTAAGAGTAGGTAAGACTATCACATAATTATTTCAATCAAAATATAACAACTTCAAAATAAAGAAAAATGCGAAATACAATAACATTGCCGAACATAGATACAATAATCAACTTTCCAAAACCCGGTAGTACTGAGTCATAATCTCTACATAGAATACATATAAAGTCTCGAAGAGTATAATACTGTTTGAATACATAAACAATAGAAATAAAGAAAAGAGAGTGACTCCGACGTATGCGAATGGAATAACAGTGATACCTTGAAGTCTCCAATAAGCACAAGCATGCCTCTCTAGCAATCCGCCCGATCAAAAGTACCTCGATCTGCACAAATGTGCATAAGCGTAGTATGAGTACACCACAGTCGGTACCCAGTAAGTATCAAGACTAACCTCGGTGAAGTAGTGGCGAGGTTCAAGTCATGTGATACTCTCTAGTAAAATAACTTATGCAATACATCAAAAGAAAACTGATAACAGAATATATAACGGAGACAATATCAACAAACTCTTCCGAACATCTGATAACAACTCAAGCAAATAAAAGTTTAGCTTGACAACAAGTTATCAAATAGAAACACAAACATATGGCACCTCGTGTCTACAATTCTATCACATTAACAATAGCCACTTGTATCGCTCCGTCCTAACAGTAACAATATCCTGCCTTGTCGTTCCCGCCTGACAAAATAACAATATCCTACCTCGTCGATTATGTTTAACAATATCCCGCCTTGTGCTCCTGCTTGACAAAATAACAATATCTCGTCGTGTCGCTCTTGTTTAATAATATTCTCATCACAACAACAACATCAATCACAATAGCACGGTAGAAACCTCATGCTAACACCCAACAATCCGCCCAACACGTCCAGATGTGCCATAATCACAACAATACACCATGCCCATAGCTGTCATCAAGACATAAACTCATAAATAGCTCACACAATGCACAAGGACATAACAATAGGGAATGCGGATGGGTGATCAAAATATAGACATGAATACAGCTAACTTAATTTAGCAAAAACTCCACAAATGCCCAACTTGGCTAATTTAGTAAATAATAATCCTAAAGCGTGATCTCTGGCATGGAAAAATAAGCCCAAGTAATCATCCAAGGCAAACACATTTATCACAGAGATATCAAAACTAAGAGATAAAAGCAACCTCGGTCAAAGTCTAGCCATTTCATATATAGACCTGTATGTGTACTCGTCACCTCACATATGTTTTGCATCAATTTCATCACAATCAAGCAATTAAAGTCAAATCCTATGGGTTATTCCTCCACACTATGTTAGGCAAGATACTTACCTCAAATAGCCCCAGTTCAATCCTCAAAAATTGCCTTTACCTTAGAAATCACCTCCGCCCAGCTCAAATCTAGCAAAAACGACTCGATAACATCAAACAATACAAAAGGAATCAATTTCAATTAATACATTTACAATCTTTACACAATTCCCAAAAGGTCAATAAAAGTCAACTTCGGGCCCATCAGATCAAAACTCGAGTCAAATGATAGATCCCGACTATCCATAATCCCACAAATCCTATTACGTGAATAGATTTTAAAACCGAGTCCAAATCGACTCTCAAATCTCCAAATTTCATTTTTAGAAAAGTTTTGTCAAACACCCCAATTTTAACTTATAGATCATCAATTAAATGCTAAATCAAAGATGAAATAAAGAAAAAAAAATCAAATTATCAAAAATACTTACCCAATCCAAATGGGTGAAAATCGTCTCAAACCGAGCTCTCAATCTCAAAATATAAAATAATGAGTCTAAATGTCGAAATATCAGCTATATGGCTCAGCTGTAGAAGTCGCATTTGCGACATGGGGTTCGTAATTGCGACCATTGGTACGCAAATATGAAGCCTGCCAAGCCTGATAGATGTCGCAAATGCGAACACCCCCAGCTCCCAACTATCCTCGCAATTGCGACACTGGCTTTCTACTAAGACACTCATCGCAATTGCGATATAAACCTTGAAAATACGAGGTCCACAAATGCAAACAGGATCTCACATTTGCGAGACTTGCAGCACCAGCAAAACTGACCTCACCCAAAACTAATCTGAAACACGTCTGAAACTCACCCGAGCCCTAGAGGCTCCACTCCAAACATCCACATAAGTCAAAATACCTCATATGAACTCGATCGTGAGCTCAAAACACCAAAATAACATCTGAAACCATAAATCGAACACCACCACCAACAACAACAACAACAATCCAGTAAAATTCCACTAATGGGGTCTGGGGAGGGTAGTGTGTACGCAGACCTTACCCCTACCCCGAAGGAGTAGAGAGGTTGTTTCCGAAAGACCATCGGCTCAAAAAATAAAAAGACAAAAGGACAAAAAGGGAGACAATATTAGTATCACAACAAAAATCATAGGATAAATAGGAACACCATGAAATCCAGAAGAAAGATGCAAAGCAAATGGAGACAATATATTTGAATTTTTACGACCTTCTACTATGTAAATATTTTTAGAAATTTAATATATATTCTTTAAGCTTCGTTACATTTTTTTATATAGGTTAAGAATTAAAAATAATTTCAATGGTCAATTATTACTATTAATATTATTTTTATTTTTATTTTTATTTTTATTTTTATTTTTTTTATCTTTATTTTAAAATAATATAAATTAAAAAATCGAAAAACAATTAAATATTTTATAAATTTCGGATGGGATTAAAAAATAGGAAAAGTAGAAGTATGGAATTAAAAGTAAAAGTAAAAGTAGGTGGAAATTATATTTTTTTAAAAAGTAAAAGAAAGTGAAAAATTAAAAAAATAAAAGTAAAAGAATGTGGAAATTTAAATAATGAAAAGTAAAAAAAGTGGGAAATTAAAAAATAAAAGTAAAGGAAACTGGGGAATTAATGTTTTTTAAAAAGAAGAAAAATATGAAGTGGAATGTTTTTAATTAAAAAATAATAAAATAATAAAATAAAATCTGAAAACAATTCCGAAATTTATTTTCTATAAATAGAAGAGAAATGTGAGGAGAAAAGGGAGGGGAAAAAATGAGAGGAGGGAATTGAGAGAATTTTATTTTTCTTCTTCTACGCTAAGGGATTTCTACTCGTGTCATTCTTTCTTCCTCTTTCTTTCGAAAAATCCAGCAATTCATCACCCCGTTTAAGACTCGAAAATGCCCCATATTCAAGCCTAACAACACCCTTGACGTATCCTAATAAACAACAAAGTTCGCTAAATCTAGTCAAAGTTGAGGTCCATGTTGAGGTCTTCGGGTCGCATTTTATATTTGGCATTTTAGTGTTGTTGCTGGGTTTCATTTTGCTAGCTGATCAACAATTATTTATGAACAAATCTGGGTTTGAAGGTTCTTAGAAATATAAAAACAAAACAAAACAAACAAAAAGAATTCAAAGAGGTCCATTTGTTTCCTCTCTAGTTTTCCGATTCCAAACCATATTCTGCTTCGCTTTGAATGTTTGATGTTTTGTGTATGATTTTATTGTCTTTGTTTAAAGAATGGTTCATGATAGTCTATTGTTTCATTTGGGGTAATTGTTAGATATTACAGTGGTCAAGTTGATTTGTATGATTAATTATATTTAAATTCAGTTTGGAATGTGAGGATTATTGTTGAAATTTTGCAAGAGGGCATTGGGCTCAATTGAGGGAAATCTTGCTGGCCCATTTCATAAAATAGTTTGTCCACTCTATGTAGATGCATAAGTTTTTTTTTAGTTACTACTTGGGTCAAACATCAATAATAAAATCTAGCCCACCTTTCCATAACTAATTTATTATACTTTTTCCACCACTACTCCATAAATCATGACATTACAATAATCTCAAAGCTTAGGAAGAGTAACGAACACCGCTAGAGTGATTTAGGCAGGCTTTTAATTAAACTATCATGATTGTGTACACGTTCGCGTGACATAATCATGATTTCCACAAATAAATCAAAGTATGCGTTCGCGCGACTTTGGCCAAAAGTAATCTTTATAAATTAATAAAATATAATAAATTGTGTACACGTATGCGTGACATGATTTTAGCACCCTAAATAAAACAGATTCATGCACATGTGATCTGTCTCAAAGATAAAGCCATAAAACGCCATAATTAAAAGTGGTAAAAGGTAAACGTACATAGGTTCTAAAAATAGGTAATTAAACAATTAATTAAGCCATGTATAATTAAAGCGACCGTGCTAAAATTACGGAATCCGAGAATGCCTAACACCTTCTCCCGGATTAACAGAATTTTTTACCCGGTCCTCTGTGTTCCCATACCATAAATAAGAGTCAATTTCCTCGATTTGGGATTTTAAAATAAACCGGTGACTTGGGACACTATATCAAATATCCCAAGTCGCGACTTTAATTAAATAAATAATTCCATTTCGATTAATGTCACTTTAATTGGAAAAACTCTCTTATCCCTCGGGAAAAAGGAGGTGTGACAGTTCTGGCGACTCTGCTGGGGAGCAAGAACCTAAAACTTCTAGTTCAGGGTTCAGAATTCGAGCTTGTAATGTGATCTATACTTGGCTTTCTTGATTGTTGATATTACTGTGTTTGTGGGCCTAATGTGCTAATTGTCGCTCATTTACCGCTTTGATATTATTTGAACTGTATAAACTGCCTTCTTACGCCTCCCTTCTGAGTCTTCTGAATTTATGGTGCACACGTGCGTGTGGCCCACTTTTCTGTTAGAGGTCATACCAAGTAGAACGAGGCTGGAACAGTAACTAGGCCGGGTAGACTTTCGTGCTCCCGGTACGTTGCCCCCACCTCGGCTCGAGTTGTCCGCTTGGGTAAGCCAGGTCTAAAACACACCCCAAGATTAAAACCTAGAATAACATAGCCTTATGTCGGATCCCTAGTAGGAATGTTTGTGTGCATCACGTGCATTTGACTGTGGGGACTCAACACAGGGGTTAGGCCCGTCTAGGATAGGTGTACCCAAAATAAAAGACCATCCTAATGCATCCTACGTGCTACTTGTCCATTTTGTTTGATCTGGTTTGCATGTTGATCGGCTTCTAGAATAAGAACAGAAAATTAAGAAAAGCGGGAGTGAGAGGTAGGAGAGAGAAATATCATCCGGTTTTCAAAAATTACGATATTTGAAAAATTCCGAAACTCTGCCCAAATTTTGAAAAAAAAAGGCATTTCAAATTGAGCCAAAATTTTTAAGTGTTATATTTCCCCTATTCTGTCAAAATGGACTGAACTACGCGGGTCTGAATCTCACCAATGTGAGATACGTAGGCAAATCTCATCGGTTCCGGCCCCAATTTTCAAAAAACAATCAAAAAACAAAATATGTTTTTATTCCTTCTTTAGAAGTCTTTCTTCGGAAAAAATAAAATAAAAATCAAAATTCAAGAAAAAAAATTCTTTCTTCTTTATTAGTCTTTTTTTTAAAAGATTCTCAAAAAAAGTCAAAATCTAAAAAAGAAATATTTTCTTTCACAAATTACCAAAACAAAAAACATAAAAATATATATATAAAAAAAAAATCAAAATTCAAAAATATTTTCTTTATTCTTAAAGAAGTTTTTCTTTCAAAACTTTCCCAAAAACAAAATTCAAAATTCAAAATTCAAAAATATTTTCCTTGTTAGAAGCTTTCGTTGTCTGTTTTGTATATAAGTAAAAAAAGAGTTAGTTTATTTATTATTCCTTATTTTTTCCTAAACAACATAATGATTTGATTCATGCGGCGTCATGATACGTAGGCAATACTCATCGGATTCGATCATAGCCATAAACAAATTGAGTGAAAAAATAAACAGAAAAAAAACTTGAGTGAAAAAGAAAGAAAAGAGTGACAAAAAAAATAACAAAGAAAAACAAAGAGCGAAAAACAACAAAAAGAGAAAGAAAAAGAAATAAAGATATGAAAAAAAAATTCAAAAAACAAAAAGAAAAAGAAAAAACAATGCCTCCTCGGAAGGAATCAGTTCACCCCTGTTGGTGAATCATACTTGAGCTTGTTCCAAAAGCTAGTCAGGTTAGGTCTACTGCAGCCAGTATGTCACGCCCCAAACCTGAAGGGACGTGGCAGGCACCCGGTACCATACTCGGCCCGAGCGTA
>AWOL01S0125492.1:4238-17664 GCA_000715115.1 Nicotiana otophora | reverse complement strand
AATCCCGAATTTGAACTGGTAATCCGCATAGCTCAAATCAATTTTGGAAAATACTCTAGGTCCTTGGAGCTAGTCAAATAAATCATCAATTCGCGTCAAAGGATACCTGTTTTTGATTGTAACTTTATTCAACTGTCTGTAGTAAATGCACATCTGCATAGTACCATCTTTCTTTTTCACAAATAGAACCAGTGCACCCCAAGGCGACACATAGGGAGGCCGAACTATGACTCTTGCACCAGTTGCTACACCACCCGCCCAGCCAGCTCAAGGCAGAGGTAGTGTGGGATGAGTTCGCCCCAAAGGAGGAGCTAAGTCAGTTGGTGTTCAAGATCATTTCTATGCATTTCCTGCCAGACCAGAGGTAGTTGCTTCTGATGCTGTGATCACAGATATTGTTTTAGTGCACCGCAGGGATGCTTCAGTATTATTTGATCCTGGTTCCACTTAATAATATATGTCATCATACGTTGCTCGTTATTTGGATATGCCTAATGATTCTTTAACTATGTTTGTTCATGTTATGCCGGTGGGTGATTCTATTATTGTGGACCGTGTATATCGGTCTTTGTGGTGACTATTAGGGGATATGAAATGAGAGCTGATCTTTTATTACTTAGCATGGTTGATTTTGATGTGAAGTTTTGCATGGACTGGTTGTCGCCATATCTCTCTATCCTTGATTGTCAAGCTAAGACCGTGACGTTCACGATGCCGGTGGTGCTGAGGTTGGTGTGAAGATGATCCCTGGATTATGTTCCTAGTAGGGTAATTTCACATTTGAAGGCTCAATGACTGGTTAAGAAGGGATGTTTTGCGCACTTCGCCTTTGTGAGGGATGTTAGTGTTGATACTCCTATCATCAATTTAGTTCCGGTAGGGATGGATTTTCCAGATGTGATTCTAGTAGTTCTATCGGGCATGTCACTCAACGGGGAAATTGATTTTGGTATTGACTTGGTACCGGGACTTAGCCCATCTCTATTTCACTGTACCGCGTGGAACCTATAGTGTTGAAGGAGTTGAAGGAACAGTTGCAGGAACTACTAGATAAGGGCTTCATCAGGCCTAGTATGTCACCTTGGGGTGCACCGGTTCCATTTGTGAGGAAGAAGGATGGTACTATGAGTATGTGTATTGACTACAAGCAGTTGAACAAGGTTACTATTAACAACAGGTACCCACAACAATGCATTGATGACTTATTTGATCAACTTAAAGGTGCTAGAGTCTTCTCGAAGATTGATTTGAGGTCGGGTTACCATCAGTTGAATATTCGGGATTTAGATATTTTGAAGACGACATTCAGGACTTGCTATGGTCATTATGAGTTTCTGGTGATGTCTTTTACACTGACCAATGCCCCAAAGGCCTTTACGCACTTGACGAACATTGTGTTCTATCCATATCTTGATTTTTTCATCATGGTATTCATTGATGATATATTGGTGTACTCACGCAACTAGGAGGATCATGAGCAGCATTTGAGGGTTGTTTCTCCTGACATTAAGGGAGAAGAAGCTATCTGCTCAATTCTCTATGTGTGAGTTTTAGCTCGATTCAATGGTGTTCTTGGGGAATATGGTGTTTGGTGAGGGGATTAAGGTGGATCCAAAGATGACTGTGCAGTTTAGAGTTGGTCTAGACCATCTTCAGGCCCAGAGATTTGGAGCTTCTTGGATTTAGCAGGTTATTATCGCCGTTGTGTGGAGGGTTGCTCGTCCATTGATACACCTTTGAGTAGATTGACCTAGAAGGGTCCTCCTTTTAGTTGGTCCGATGAGTGTGAGGTGAGCTTTTTGAAGCTCAAGACTACATTAACTATAGCCCTAGTATTAATGTTGCCTACATGTTCGGGATCTTACACTATACATTATGATGCGTCGCCTATTAGGCTTATAACGGTGTTGATGCAGGACAGTAGAGTGATTACCTATGCATCTCGATAGTTGAACGTTTATGAGAAGAACTACCATGTGCATAGATTTAGCAGCCATTTCTCATGTGTTGATGATTAGAAGGCACTATCTATACGATATTCCATGGAGGTCTATTTAAACCCAAAAGCATTTATAATTGTTGAAACAGATGCTTCCGAAATAGGATATGGATGAATTATTAAACAAAGAATAATCTCTGAATCTCCTGAATAGCTTGTACTTCAGGAATCTGGAATTCCGCCCAGAAAAACTATTCTACTATCAAAAAAGAAGTCTTGTATATAGTACTATGTATTACTAAGTTTCAAGACGATCTTATAAATAAAGAATATTTAGTAAGAGTATATTGCAAATCTGCCAAAGAGATTCTTCAAAAGGATGTCAAAAATCTTGTTTCAAAACAAATATTTGCTAGATGGCAAGCTCTACTGTCTAGCTTTGATTTCAAAATAGATTTCATTAAAGGAGAAAATAACTCTTTGCCTGATTTACTAACAAGAGAATTTTTACAGGGAAAAAATGAGGTCCTTCAAGCCTAACTCCTCTTCTAGAGGAAAAAAGATTAATAACCCCCAAATGGCTAGACCTTTTGTTGCTCTTCCCGTTACTCCCACTAAAACCACAGCCCCTTAAAGGCCCCAACTTTCCTTCCAAAACAAGTATACAGCCCTAGCTGAATATCCCAAATTACCAGCCCCAATACCAGTTACATCAGAGAACTGACCAAACTCCATAACGCAAAACCTTTTGAAAAAGGAACAACTTCTAACTCCTCAGTTCAAACTAAGGAAAGCTATGCCATGAAAGTTCCCAAGACTTTTATAGAAGCAGTTGATCCTTCAGCTTAAAAGGCACAAGAACATCTTCCTAAAGAAGAAAAATTCGAATACATCACCCTCCAGGTATTACCTCTACTAGCGCTCGACATACTTGGTTTGTTAAATATAGCCAAGAAGTCACCAAGACTGTAATTCCTAGATGGTTCTATGAATGGTGGAACATTTTTTGAGGAAACAAAGAAATTCTTCCCCAACAATTCCTCAACAGATAAAAATTTTGTAAGTTTTTAAGGGCTTTTCTTATATTGTCTTTTACTATTTTCATAATGCACTTCATTCCGTCTTTTACTGGTATCAAAGCCATGTTGGCAGTATACGTATTTAGCATGAGCAGCTAAGTACATATACTGTCTAGGGCTTGGCAAAATTACTTTCAATTATTGTAATTTAAACTTTTATCTATGCTTATATATATCTCTTATATTGTTCTTTAAACTCATGTTCTTAAAGTGCTTCTAAGTTATGTATGAGGTTAATATTTTCTCTATAAGTATGAGGTAACCTATTAATATCCGGTTCATACATTGGCTAGCCTTAAAGTGATAGGTCATTGTTGTCAAGGTAGGCGTTTAGACCTTGTTAGGTGATCCCATCGCTAAGATGACTTTAGAGAAAATAGCCTTCCAGTCATGCCAGTTGTATGTCTAAGGTCGATGCATCATGGATAGTGCTATAGGTGTGTGCAGGTGATCGGCAAACCACTCAAATGGTGATAATATTTTCTTAATGGTAACTCTAGAGTAATTAATATACCCTGGACTTTAATCATTTAAAGTATGTTCTACTTCTATAGAATCGGTGTCGATGAGAATGGCTTCATAGAACCTTCTTGTCTTATATGGATTATCTGTATCCACGTAGTTAAAATCGGTAAAACATGGTTTAATGAGGTCTTCAATTCTGAGACCTTCATATTCATTGTCGAGCGCTAGTAGAGGTAATACCTGGAGGGTGATGTATTCGAATTTTTCTTCTTTAGAAAGATGTTCTTGTGCCTTTTTAGCTGAAGGATCAACTCCTTCTACAAAAGTTTCGAGAACTTTCATGGCGTAGATTTCCTTAGTTTGAATTGAGGAGTTAGAAGTTGTTCCTTTTTCAAATGGTTTCCGTTCTGGACTTTGGTTAGTTTCTCTGATGGAACTGGTATTTGGGCTGGTAATTTGGGATATTCATCTAGGGATGTATACTTGTTTTGGAAGGAAAGTTGGGGCCTTTTAACGTGCTGTGGTTTTAGTGGGAGTAACGGGAAGAGGAAGAAAAGGTCTAGCCATTTGGGGGTTATTAATCTCTTTTCCTCTAGAAGAGGAGTTAGGCTTGAAGGGCCTCATTTTTTCCCTGTAAAAATTCTCTTGTTAGAAAATTAGGCAAAGAGTTATTTTCTCCTTTAATGAAATCTATCTTGAAATCAAAGCTAGATAGTAGAGCTTGCCATCTAGGAAATATTTGTTTTGAAACAAGATTTTTGACATCTTTTGAAGAATCTCTTTGGCAGATTTGCAATCTACTCTTACTAAAACTTCTTTGTTTATAAGATCGTCTTGAAACTTGGTAATACATAGTACTATAGACAAGACTTCTTTTTTGACAGTAGAATAGTTTTTCTTGGCTGAATTCCAGATTCCTGAAGTAAAATGAACAAGCTGTTCACGAGATTCAGAGATTATCCTTTGTTTAAGAATTCCTCCATATCCTATTTTGGAAGCATCTGTTTCAATAATCATAAATGCTTCTGGGTTTGGGATTCCTAAGCAAGGAAGGTTTTGTACTAATCCTTTTATATGGATTACAGACAGTGTTTGTTCAGAGCCCCAAGGAACAGGGTTCTTCCTAAGTCTTTTATAAAGAGGTTCACAGACCTGTCTAATATTAGGGATAAAATCAGCTACGTAGTTGAGACTTCCTAGAAATCTTTGAAGTTGTGTTTTATCAGTAATCTCATTAGGGAATTTTGAAGAGAATTCTATGGCTCTACAAATTGGTTTGTAAGATCCTTGGTATAGGTCGTGGCCTAAGAATCTAATGGCGGTCTGAAAGAGCTTAATCTTGTTGGCACTAACTACTAGACCATTTCTCTTAAAAACTTTAAGGAAAGTGTTGAGATGTTTAAAATGAGAATCTATGTTTTCATAGAAGATAAGAACATCATCTATATAAACAATAGACATATAACTATAGTCATTAAAGATGGAGTTCATAACATTCTGAAATTCTGAAGGGGCATTCTTAAGCCCAAATGGCATTACATTCCATTCGTATTGACCGAAGGGAATATTGAAAGCAGCTTTCTATCTGTCTTTCTCGGCTACTTGAATTTGCCAGAAACCATATTTCATATCGAACTTGCTATAAATATTAGCTTTGTAAGTTCTCTTTAAGAGATCTCTTTTGTTAAGAATGGGATATCTAATCCATTAAAGGACAACATTCAAAGGCTTATAGTTTATAACTAGTCGTGGTGCTCCTCTTTCTTTTGCTGCACTATTATTAACATAAATGGCAGAGCAACTCCAAGGGGATTTAGAGGGGCAAATAATGTTACTCTTAAGAAGTTTGAAATCTCAATTTTACAAGTTTCCATCATATCTAATGCCTCTTACAATGGGAATGGGGAGTCTTAAATAGGCTAAGGAAAGATGCATTTTAATCATAGGCGTAAAAGTGTATAGTTTAGTTTCGTCAGACAGAGTCAAGTGGTCGACAAACAAAAGTGGGCGGTTACTTTTGAAAAGTAAAGTGGGGCGGTTACTTTTTAAAAAAAAACTAAAGCAAAGGATAAGATTCCTTTCTGATACTGACTTGAAGGTGACTCTTCATTAACAGTTGGGGTCCATGTAGGCCAAAGCTATCCCCTTTGGGTCGTACATGTCTCCATTACTGCTTTCTCCTGTTGAAGCAACATCTTGTATTAGTTGCATGATTTGACTTTATTCATAGTTGTCAATGTCCTGCAAGGCTTGCTTAAGTTTCTCTCTGAGAGCTGCTTTGGATGATGAAGCTTTAGTGAAGCTTTGTTGAACGTTTCTTGGGGGCTTTAGACTAGCTGTTTTAAGAAAATCAACCTCTTAGAGATTAATGAAGATACCAAAAAGGAACACTTCTCCGTCTTAGAGGAAACCAATTCAGATTCTTCTCATTACTCGTCAAATGAATATAGCGATGAAGATAACATCAATATCGCTTATAGTTCTGATTCAAGCCAGTCCGGTAATGATTGTCACTGTTCTGGAGCCTACTGTACCTGTGGCAACACCCAAGTCTCTATTAAAGTCTTGTCTGACAACTCTAAAGAAGCTCTTTACGATGTTATCCAACACATCAACGATGAAGATTCTAGGAGATGCTATGTACTAGAACTCAAAAATATCATCCTTACTCATCAAGAAGACAGACCCAAGTCAAGGTTAGTCATTGAGCCATTCAGCATGAAACAAGTTATGTCTCGTTTCGATAAACCTTCTGAGACATCGATCTCTGATCTAAGACGTGAAGTCTCGGGACTTAAAGGAGAAATCAAAGATATAAAATCCAGACTTGGAAAAGTCGAACTTGATGTTCTTACAGAACATGTCCTTAAACAAGCCAAAACCTACGACCATAAGTTTGAAACTGAAGAACCTGAGCTGCAGCTTCAAGATGATAAGTATCATTGAGATAATGATAACTCAACCAACCTTCGTCTTACTCAAGATAAGACTTCAACCTCCCAGGCTCCGGGATTACAGTTATTACTAGTATCAAACCTCAGAGTTATCATATTCCTATCAAAATTGTTATTAGAAAACACTTTGTTATTAACAAAATTGTTTTGCTTGATAGTGGTGCAGGTCGTAACTATATCATGAAAGGTATTGTTCCTACCCAATATTTAGAAAAAAGTACTTCAAAATTATACTCCGCTACAGGAGAACAACTGCATATTAATTACAAATTGTCTAAAGCCCATGTCTGTAATAGTGGAATTTGTTTAACAAATGATTTTATTATTACTAAAGATATAAATGAAGATATCATTTTAGGAATTCCTTTTATTACTCAAATAAAACCTTTCATTGCTGGGTTAGACGGTATCTCTATACATATTTTAGGAAAAGATTTACACTTTCCTTTTGTTAAAACTCTTTCACTAGATGAAAGTAATTTTATAAGAAAAAACAAGGTTTTTCATATTAAGAAACTTTCTTAGCATGTCACCTTTTTAAAGGATGAAATAAAAGTTAAGAAAATCGAGCAGATTTTAAAAAGCCCGAGATGGTTACTAAAATAGCCAATCTTCAAAATATCTTTGAAAAAGAAATATGCTCGGATTTTTCCTACGCTTTTTGGGAAAGAAAAAAGCACCTAGTCGAATTTCCTTACATTGAAGGATTCAATGAACGGGTCATCTATACCAAAGCAAGACCTATTCAAATGAATCAAGAAATGATGGAAACTTGTAAAATTGAGATTTCAAATCTTCTTAAGTGTAACATTATTCGCCCCTATAAATCCCCTTGGAGTTGCTCGGCCTTTTATGTTAATAATAGTGCAGAAAAAGAAAGAGGAGCACCACGACTAGTTATAAACTCTAAGCTTTTGTATGTTGTCCTTAAATGGATTAGATATCCCATTCCTAACAAAAGAGATCTCTTAAAGAGAACTTACAAAGCTAATATTTATAGCAAGTTCGATATGAAATCTGGTTTCTGGCAAATTCAAGTAGCCGAGAAAGACAGATACAAAACTGTTTTCAATGTTCCCTTCGGTCAATACGAATGGAATGTAATGCCATTTGGGCTTAAGAATGCCCCTTCAGAATTTCAGAATGTTATGAACTCCATCTTTAATGACTATAGTTATATGTCTATTGTTTATATAGATGATGTTCTTATCTTCTCTGAAAACATAGATTCTCATTTTAAACATCTCAACACTTTCCTTAAAGTTGTTAAGAGAAATGGTCTAGTAGTTAGTGCCAAAAAGATTAAGCTCTTTCAGACCGCAATTAGATTCTTAGTCCACGACCTATACCAAGGATCTTACAAACCAATTTGTAGAGCCATATAATTCTCTTCAAAATTCCCTAATGAGATTACTGATAAAACACAACTTCAAAGATTTCTAGGAAGTCCCAACTACGTAGCTGCTTTTATCCCTAATATTAGACAGGTCTGTGAACCTCTTTATAAACGACTTAGGAAGAACCCTGTTCCTTGGGGCTTTGATACCAATTAAGGTACAGTATCTGTTAGAAATTTGCATATATATTGTTTACTATTATGATAATTGAAAGTAATTTTGCCATGCCCTAGACAGTATATGTACTTACCTGCTCATGCTAAATACGTATACTGCCAACATGGCTTTGATACTAGTAAAAGACGAAACGAAGTGCAGTATGAAAATAATAAAAGACAATATAAGAGAAACCCTTAAAAGCTTACAAGATTTTTATTGAATGAACATTAAAAACATAGGAGCAGAAAATTTAGAGAATATTAGGGAGAGAGATCTTTGATGTTAAGGTACAGTATCTGTTAGAAATTTGCATATTTACTGTTTACTATTACATATTGAATAGTTATTTTAGCCTATAAGCCCCTAGACTGTATTTGTCAAATATGAATTCAAACCAGCATGTTTTGAATAATATTAATTTATCTTCTCAAGCAACTAAGATCGCTAAACTGGAAACTCATTTACAAAATTGGAATATTCCCAATGAACCTTTTAAAATAGATTTATGAATTAGGAAAGTTCAGTTTCATTAAGAAGCATAACATTAAGACCTGTGAGTCCACTATTGCTATTAATAATTCTTTAGAAATTATTAAACTACTTTATGAACAAGATCTGAATAGATATAGACATCAATTCAATTATTTGCATATTAGTCTTGTCGAGATCGCTGTCAAACCTCTCTTTAAGAAAAGGTTTAGTCGTACCTATTTGTGTCCTTCTAAGAGATGCTCGTCTCTTGAATTTGGACAACTCTCTCTTAGGATCCCTTCAAAGTAACCTAGCTAATGGCCCGGTATACTTTAATTGCTATCCCAATTTCTCGGTAGATATCAATGACCCTAACGTCATGGATACTTTGACTTTGAATGTCAAAACCATGAACATGAATAGTAAAGTTAATATTCGAGAGATATCCATCATTCATCGAGTCTACTATAGACTTATGGACATAACTCTTGCACCTAGAGCTCGAGTTGAAAGTGTCAAAGGAGTCACCATGCTTATGGAAGCAAATACTGATCATAGTACAGTATTTGTGCCTAGACTCCTTAACTGTAATGATATACTCTCAAGTAATGAATGGCATTTCAATGCCATAACTCAACCTTCCACTTCCAATCTTGAAAGATCTCAAATTGAACAAGTTATTCAATTCCCTGATGGATCTATAGATCTAAAATTTTTAGGATCGGGTTCTAATCTTTCAAGCAGAACCAATTCCTTTAGGGAAAGGTTTACAGTACCTTCAGCACCTTCTTCTTCAAAACTCCCGGAGGAAAGCGTAACTGAAACCACCACAAATTCCGTTCCAGTTACAAGTAACAACAAAGGGAAAGTCACGGACGTAGATTTCTCCCATACAATCCCGAAAGTCTATTACCAAAATCATCCCGCTAGTCTAACCCCTAGTGATATGTATCCTCCTCAGGAAGATGTACCTGAATTCCTTAAGATGATTAAGTTAGGCGACTCTTTTATGCCAAATTCAAAGATCATCAATCATCTCTGGACTCATCCTGACAATCAAACAAAAAGAAAATGGTATGTTGCCACTTATTCTCTTAAACAAAGAGAAACATTCAGAGATTGTTGGATGTCAGACATGAAAAGAATAAGATGTGAAATCGACTTCTTTAGATGGTTTGAAATATCCGGCAAAATCGAAAACCAAAAGGACTCTTTACAAGCCCTTATCAATAAATGGTATACTACTAACAACAGAGTTGTTGAATCTGTTACTCCTCCTCTAGAAGGAATAAAAATCCTAGTATCTAACACTGTTATCTCAACCTCTCCTTTCAAAGCCAAAAGCGAGAAGCCTAATGGTATGGTTGTATGTTCAGATGTTGATTGTATTATTGAACAAAACAACTATACCAATCAACTTGTTCATGTCGTCTCCAGGCAAATAGAAGATTCCAAAGAAAAATCCTTATTTAGTGGAAACCCTACCCTTTCACAATCCAGCACTAGTCAAAATATTGAACCAAACCCAGGTTTCAAAATGACTGAATTTTCCAAAGATAAGTACCCAAAACTCAAAGAAACCTTTGAAGTCTGTGGTAACATTCTTGATAAAATCAATAAACAATTGGCTAGTTTCAGTATTTCAAAAGAAATTCCCAAAGAAGGAAAAATCTCCACTATCCAAGAAAAGGAAGCCCTTCTTCACAAATTGTCTAATGATCGCTTTCATAATTACAAGAGATATCATAAGCGTCCTTCATTTCCTGACATTCAGTATGAGGAAAATCATTTTCTTGCTTCTACATCCCATGAAGGAGGAAGTATAATAGAATGGAATATTGATGCTTTGGCAGAACATCAAATATACCATAAACTCCATGAAATGGGTGTTTGCATCACTGCTTACAAGATAAGAGGCTGCTCTGACAAAGAAGCCGCTTCTATGATTGTAGCGGGATTTACCGGCATGTTGAAACATTGCTGGGATAATTATTCCACCGAAGATGTTAGACAGGCCATACACTCTGCTACAGCCATCGAAACTGTAGTTAAAACTGAAGGTACTGCCATGGAAACTACCTCTCAGATTACTAGAGAAGACGTTTGCGCTACACTTCTCTACTATATAGCAAAGCACTTCATCGGAGAACCCAAACCCTTCCAAGATAGAAGTTTACAAATTCTAAACAATCTATCTTGCCCATCTTTAGATGAATTTATCTGGTATAAAAACCAATTCATCAGCAAGGTTATGATTAGACCTGACTGTCATCTAGATTTTTGGAAAGAACGTTTTATCATTGGACTTCCCCCATTATTCGCAAGCAAGGTCAAAACAAAAATCCAAGATCGTTGTGAAGGTAAAATTACTTACCATTAGATGACCTATGGTGACCTTCTTAGCATCATCAACATTGTAGGTCTTGAACTATGCACAGATATCAAGCTCAAAAAGGAGCAACATTCCTCTAGAAGAGAATTAGGAAGTTTTTGTCAAGACTTTGGCTATAAAAATATCGTTGCTCCCTCTACTCATTCTGCTAAGAAGAACAAAGCCTATAAATCTTCTTGAAAGGTTCGTCGTAACAAAATTCGTAGAAGTTTCGAAGAGTCCCATAAGAAGAAATCCAAGTTCCGAAGACCTTCAAAGTCTTCTAAAAATAAAGATGTCTGTTGGAACTGTGGAAATACCGGCCATAGAGCCAATGGATGCAAATTTCTAATAGATATTGTACCTTAACATCAAATATCTAATGGCTTCTTAGTAGAGTATTCTTGGGTTTACAACTGTTTTCTCTAAAGTCATCTTAGCGATGGGATCATCTAACACGCCTACCTTGGCAACAACGACCGATCACTTTAAGGCTAGCCAACATCTGAATCGGATATTAATCGGTTACCACACACTTATAGAGAAAATATTAACCTCATATATAACTTAGAAACATTTTAAGAACATGAGTTTAAAGTAATAGTAAACAGTAAATATGTAAATTTCTAATAGATATTGTACCTTAACATCAAATATCTAATGGCTTCTTAGTAGAGTCTTCTTGGGTTTACAACTGTTTTCTCTAAAGTCATCTTAGCGATGGGATCATCTAACACGCCTACCTTGGCAACAACGACCGATCACTTTAAGGCTAGCCAACATCTGAATCGGATATTAATCGGTTACCACACACTTATAGAGAAAATATTAACCTCATATATAACTTAGAAACATTTTAAGAACATGAGTTTAAAGTAATAGAAAACAGTAAATATGTAAATTTCTAATAGATACTGTATCTTAACATCAAAGATCTAATGGCTTCTTAGTAGAGTCTTCTTGGGTTTACAACTGTTTTCTCTAAAGTAATATTAGCGGTGGGATCACCTAACAAGGTCTAAATACTTGCCTTGGCAACAACGACCTATCACTTTAAGGCTAGCCAACGTCTGAACCGGATATTAATCGGTTACCTCATACTTATAGAGAAAATATTAACCTCATACATAACTTAGAAGTATTTTAAGAATATGAGTTTAAAGAATAGTATAAGAGATAGATATAAGCAAAAATAATTTCTTCTTTTTCATTAATATAAGTGTTCCTTGGGGCTCTAATACTAGTTAAGGTAAAATATCTGTTAGAAATTTGCATATTTACTGTTTACTATTACGATAATTGAATGTACTTTTGCCATGCCCTAGACAGTATATGTACTTAGCTGCTCGGGAGTCCAGCCTTTGATCTTGATTTCTTTAGACAGATATTTAATCCTTTTAAAGTCTGCCTTAGAAAAGTTCCAACTAATAATGAAGGAAATTCGTTTTTGAATAAAATATGTGCACATTTTAATGTGCTCTGGTAAAGTAGATATGGTCTCTTTAGTCTGAAAATTATCAAACCTGTTGAGGAATTGTTGGGGAAGAATTTCTTTGTTTCCTCAAAAAATGTTCCACCATTCGTAGAACCATCTAGGAATTACAGTCTTTGTGACTTCTTAGCTATATTTAACAAACCAAGTATGTCCTGGCCTATGGTATAGAAAATTAAACCAGGCAGCCTTGTAGTCATGCGAGTTGTATGTTCGAGGTCGATGCATCATTGATAGTGATATAGGTGTATGCAGGTGATCGGCAAACCAATCAAATAGTGATAATATTCTCTTAATGGTAACTCTAAAGTAATTAATATACCCTGGACTTTTATTATTTAAAGTATGTTCTACTTTTATAGAATCGGTGTCGATGAGGATGGCTTTATAGAACCTTCTTTTCTTATATGGATTCTCTGTATCCACGTAGTTAATATCGGTAAAACATGGTTTAATGAGGTCTTCAATTCTGAGACCTTCATATTCATTGTCGAGCGCTAGTAGAGGTAATACCTGGAGGGTGATGTATTCGAATTTTTCTTCTTTAGGAAGATGTTCTTGTGCCTTTTTAGCTGAAGGATCAACTCCTTCTACAAAAGTTTCGAGAACTTTCATGGCGTAGATTTCCTTAGTTTGAACTGAGGAGTTAGAAGTTGTTCCTTTTTCAAATGGTTTCCGTTCTGGACTTTGGTCAGTTTCTCTGATGGAACTGGTATTTGGGCTGGTAATTTGGGATATTCATCTAGGGATGTATACTTGTTTTGGAAGGAAAGTTGGGGCCTTTTAACGTGCTGTGGTTTTAGTGGGAGTAACGGGAAGAGGAAGAAAAGGTCTAGCCATTTGGGGGTTATTAATCTCTTTTCCTCTAGAAGAGGAGTTAGGCTTGAAGGGCCTCATTTTTTCCCTGTAAAAATTCTCTTGTTAGAAAATTAGGCAAAGAGTTATTTTCTCCTTTAATGAAATCTATCTTGAAATCAAAGCTAGATAGTAGAGCTTGCCATCTAGGAAATATTTGTTTTGAAACAAGATTTTTGACATCTTTTGAAGAATCTCTTTGGCAGATTTGCAATCTACTCTTACTAAAACTTCTTTGTTTATA
>AWOL01S0125488.1:0-10921 GCA_000715115.1 Nicotiana otophora | reverse complement strand
TGCACGCAAGGTGCAGAAGTGTAGTATGAGTACAACCGACCCCATGTACTCAATAAATAACAAACCTAACCTTAGGTTGAAAGTAGTGACGAGCTTGTATCTAAGTCGGATCCAACACGAATAGTCGACAACAGTCTATAACAATGTAAAGCAAGTAATACAATAAGTAACTCAGAGATAAAATGCTCAATAAAATCTTGATTTCTTAAAATAGTTCTGCCTTTCAAGTACATCAGTGAAAACCCAAATCGTTTACCGAAGTTGTCAAAAATATGAGTAAGTTTGAAAACAGTAATTTTCCCAAAATTGCTTTCAATAATAATTAAGATGTTTCATTTTCTTTGCAGATAGCCAGTGTAAAATCAATGCATCACTATGTCCATATGTCAACATGTGTGAAAGGTCATGAATGACGTGATACCGCACAACATGAGGAAAATACATCTCTATGTCTGTTTGTTATGTGTGCATGTCAATGCAATGTATATCAGAGATGAACTCATGTTCCCACACTCTCAAAGAACTCAATTTCACTTTCTCACACATTCCACTCATCATGCTCAATCACTCGGTACTGTATATGGCCAATCCGGCCTAGGGAAGATCCATCCCGGAATATATACATCAACAGATCGTCAGTCACTCAGTACCGAGTAGGGCCAATCCAACCCGTGGAGAAGGTCCATCTCCAGGTATATAATGCTTCGAACAAGATCCATGTCCAGGGAAGGTCCATCCCTCAATAATATCAACTACGCTCACTGGGGGGTGTGCAGACTCCAGAGGAGCTCCTTCAGCCCAAGCGCTATCATATATCAGTATAACCATCGCGGCGTGCAGCCCGATACCATAAATGCCACTCATAATCAAGCACTCGACCTCACTCAATCATAAATCTCTCCAGTCTCTCTCTCACGGGTTCACAATGTCATGATACTAGCCCGAAAACAATGATATGATGCATCAATAAATAACAACATTGACTGAGATATGATATGCATATGAATTCGTATGACTGAGTATGTAATGCAATGAAAGCAGATAACTCAACAATCAAAATGACCTTGGTGGGTCCCCACAGGATAAGCATGTAGCCTAGACATGGTTTCTAATATGGATCACAGCTCGATCACTCTAGTACATAGAGATTTCATGATTATAGAAAAGTTCAGGTAACTACACAGTACCACAGAAATAACGGAATCACAGTTCACACGGTACACGCCCACACGCCCGTCACCTAGCATGTGAGTCACCTCAACACTAAACACATAACACGTATATTCAGGGTCCATACCCTTAGCTCCAAGATTAGAAGAGTTACTTACCTCGAATAAGATGAATCGAATGTCGAGCAAGCTAAACACTGCTCCAGGAATTCCATTCTATGCGTATCAACTCCTTAATAGCTCGAATCTAGCCACAATGAATTTGATTCAGTCCACACAATTATAGGAATTAATTCCATATCAAGATACTAATATTTTTCACCAAAATCTGAAATTGCACTCCAAATATTGCATGTGGGGCCCACATCCCAGAATCCGACGAAACTCACAAAATCTAACAACCCATCCAATTACAAGTTCAACCATACTATTTTCATCTAAATCCAACTCTGAATCGATGATCAATTCTTGGAAATTCATTTTATGAAATTGTAGAAAATTCCTCCTTGAAAAATCAATAATCTAACACTGAAAACGAAGATTAATTCATGGAATATAATCACAAGGGAATCAAGAACACTTACCCCAAGTTGTGAGAAAAACTTCCTCTCCAAAATCGCCCAAACCGAGCTCCAAAATGTTGAAAATGGGTAAAAACAACAAAACCCCGAATTTAAGGCTTCTGCCTAGCGACTTCCGCATCTGCGGTGGAGTAGTCGCATCTGCGACATCTGCTTTTGCGGACGAAGGTCACTTCTGTGGAGCGTAAACCACATTTGCGGTCTCTCTTCTGTGCGAGTTGGGCTGCTTCTGCGACTGCCTTATCGCACCTGCGAGCCCATTTCCGCAGGTGCGATCACACCAGAATCAAAAATCTTCAGCAATGCAATATGAAATGAAATTGATCTGAACCTCGTCCGAAACTCACCCGAGGCCCCCGGGACCTCAACCAAATATACCAATAAGTCCCATAACATAAAACGGACCTACTCGAGGACCGAAATCACATCAAACAACATCAAAAAGACGAATCACACCTCAAATCAAAATCTATGAACTTTGGACTTTTTTTATATCTTGTGCCGCGACACATTAAATCAATCCGGAATGATTTCAAATTTTTCACACAAGTCATAAATAACATAACGAAGCTATTCCCATTTCCATAATCGGATTCCGACCCCGATATCAAAAAGTCAACCCCCCGGTCAAACTTCCCAAAAATTTAACTTTTGCCATTTCAAGCGTAATTCCACTACGGACCTCCAAATAATTTTTCGGTCCCAAGTCCAAAATCACCATACAGAGCTATTGGAATCATCACAATTCAAATCCAAGGTCGTTTACACATACGTCAACATCCGGTCAAGTATCTCATTTCACTCTGAAATCCTTCCGGGCCCGAACCAATTACCCCGACAAGTCATACAACAAATGTAAAGCATAAATTGAGTAGTAAATGGAGGAACGAGGCTGTAATACTCAAACGACCGGCTGGGTCATTACATTCTCCCCCACTTAAACATATGTTCATCCTCGAACGTGCCAAGAGTTGTTTCCAAGCCACCAAATCATTATTCCATCTTACCACGCATGTACCTGGGGGTGATCTCACGTCACCCTATTCCATATAGTCCTGACAACACAATACAACTGAAAATCATTAATTTAATCTTAGCCCAAAAAAACATGGAATTCAATTCCCAACCTTCAGAATTTCTTTTCAAGACACGAATCTTACATTTCTCATTATATGAGTCTGAACAAGCTACATCGAGCCATAACCATAACCACAGATATAATCACCTAACATATTACACACGCTGCATGCTCGTAGCACCATTCCAGATCACAATAACTACTCCAAACGAACCAAGTACTAGTCATATCGAACAAAACCTCATCCCAAAACCTTCGTACACTGTTGAGAATAAAAGAAACACGCAGAATCCCGTAACTCCTTATCAGATCAAAAAGTCATGGAGCTCTCTCACCCCAACCAGAACCATAATCACTTCTTAGCTGACTTTCAATGTCATTTTCCCAAATATACCGTAATCAAACCTGACGGTACCCATTCTGGGTCCAATGACCTTATATTATTAAACACAACTATCCCATAGATATGCCACACCAATATAACTCAGAGCCACAACCTGTGCCATCCGTGCACCAATACGCAACAATTCAAATGTACTAAGACATGGAAATAAATGACTCAAATGAGAGAACTGCCCCGCAAGATTAACAAGTACCGCCACAAAGAAATGCTGAAAATCTATCACACACCGCAGAACCATAACACGATTCTAACACAAGGTTCATACCTTAACATAACTTTGTTGCAACGCATGACCCCATTCAAACGCTGGTCCATATTATATACCTCGAGCCACCCTGCTCAAAATCAATAACCACAGAGAGACAATTGATGCAATGCCACACAAAACCTGAAAGAACATACCCAATACGCAATTGATCATGCAATACCCAAATAGTCATCTCGCTCGAATTCCGCCATAAAGACCCCAATAAAACCGCACCATGTGTGCATATAACCAATGAATCACAATTCCTCATTGCATAAAAGAGTAATTCATAGATCATTTTAGAACACTAATAAGCTCAACATCAACCAAATGGCACATCCCTCAACAATAGCAGTATGGAGCTAACCAATACAACTCGGTGTAGAATACACATCCTAATTGGACCTACCAATGGACCCCCAAATCAACTCTGGTCACCCACAAGTAGATAAATAACCCTCCGAAAATCTACAACGACTGAGTCATAATACATACTATTATCTGGCTAGCTTCGGCCACGACTTCACATCCACAACCATGAAACAATCTATTCCTGACAACTCCCAGTCTCCAAATCCATAGAACACACGAATCACTATTTCTGATTTCATCTCCACAACCTAAATGTCTAGCATATCTCTCATACATGATCATCCCACAAGGAATACTTCCCCCATTCTTTTGTTCCACATAGCAACATCTTAACATCAACAGTCGATCAACCAGAGAATGTCATAATACCTATGAAAAATCCATAATTCAAAGCATAGTACGCCTTCTGAACTGTACACTCTACTCATGCAATACCAAATAGTTATAACATTCATCTAAACATCGAAAATCATCCATGCTATCTAAGAATTTATGACCTCCCCTTCAAAACTAAATTGTGACCTTGCGCACGCAAACCTTAATCTTATACGACACACCGTATCTATCATGCCATCATATAAAAATATGAGAATCTCATAATCATTCTGAGTCACAAGTAGAATACATATCTGATCAGCTAGAAGATTTCCATTTGATCTCATCCGGTAGAAAATCACACAATTCAACATGCTCCTCAGGCCGGTAGGAAATATCCATCTCAAACCGGAGTAGAAATCCTCGAGAATGCCTTGGAATCCCTTTGTACATAATCTAGTCGTCAGAACTGAATCTCTCTAACTCAACCAAGCCATGTAGGTCACCAAATCCAAGAGTATTACCACAAAGCGCCTGTATGAAAACCCCCACATCATAAGCACCCAAAGAACCGATCATATCCATTACCATACTGATCCATCTTACTACCAAGTTGTCCTATTTCTCTGAGTCCCTTCCACATTTGTCTTTAAATTGATACTTCTCCTTGCTAAAACACCACGATCTTTAGCCACAACTCACCCCATGAACCCTAGTATAGAACCACGATGCCCTAAGGCCCATAAGCTGCTGAATTCCCTCTAAAGTACCCCAAAAGCATCACAAGCGTGACATCCACTCTGAAAGAACTTATGTAAATTTAAAATTATTCCTCTTCCATTTTCTTATACTGAAATGTAGAATCCATAGTCATACAGAATTATCGCAAGTCCCGACACCATCCAATGTAAATAACTGATTCTAGCGATATACGAATCCGATAATTTTTCAATTACCACTTGTACATTTTTGAATCCATTAGTACCTTCTCGAGAGTCACCCATTTTTCTCAAATCTGAAAATTGCACCGCCCAAACAGGTTGAAGTACATGTGCCCCATTAGCATAGCAACACTCAAAGAGGTAATCCTGCCTTAACACCACCGATCAAATTCATACTCTGTGCACACTGCATTATTCACTAATAACAACTCACTCATCCCAGGACTTTCAGATACTCATAAAGAGCAATATATCTCATATTCAGGAATTTCAGTACTCGAGTCATCCTCGATCTCAACCTATGCAAGTCATAACTAATCCACTAGTATACCTCAGACCAAAACTAAAAATTTAACATATGACCATGAATTGAATTATCAATAGCAGGCTCCTCCACTTGGCTCAAAGCCATAAATTTAAACACTCGATAACTTGCAGTACTCGTACTCTATTACTTCCATAATACCGCGGCCAGTTCAAGAAAGAAATTCTTCTCAAGATCATACAATGCCAACCATAAATATACCTCAATCATCCGCTAAGCTCGTATTCATTCTCTTGACACTCAAGTCAACTTTCTCAACCAGATTCAAATTCAAATCTCAACACATGTGCCCCGCTGGCAGAAAAGAAACGCTCCACTCACATTATAAGGAACACACCTAAGTAGTTTACTCCGCAGGGGATAACTCACCTGCTTAATCTCAAATTGGTATCTCGTTATACCCTTTGGCAGTCACAATTACTATGCAATCTCTTAGTCTATTTGAGTCCAAACTCATTAATCAGACATGAGAATTTAATTTGTCCCAAAATTTAACAATGTGAAAGATCCTTCAAAGCATTCATACTCGAGACTGTACGTCACATCAAAACAAAAATCAAGCACCCAATGGCCTTTCTTTTATTTTTCAAGGAAACACTTCTCGTCACATTCTAATTGTCTTAATACATCCCACAGTTACATCATACTCATCACAAGGCCATTCCACCACTCATCGAGCCATAATTTCCATTCATAGGGACATTACCGAACATATGATCCCCAAATGTACAAGTTACAACAGAAGCTACCGAGCTTAAGCTGCGGTCTAACCATGGCCCCAAGTCCTCCAGATTGGCCCATCACCAAAACACAGACTACACATCTCAAACCTCGTTCATAGAATCATAAGCCGGCGATGCACAGCCGATACTGAGCGCCCATGTGCGCATACGAGTGTGTGGAAGGAATTCAAAGATTTTTGTCTCAAGTTGAATCAATTCCCCATGATAAGGAAAGAAAGATGGTAATTATATATCCTAAATGCCCTGTAGCCTCTCGAAGATAGGTATGGACGTCATCATACTGATCTGCAAGACTCTACTAGACACTTGCTCCTGACTTGTAAAACCTATGAACCAAGAGCTTTGATACCACCTTGTCACGACCCAAAATCCAGTTAGTTGTGATGGCACCTAACCCGACCCGCTAGGTAAGCCAATTATCAACTATCCAATTCCAATGAAATTAATGAGGAAATTGAATAAAAAAATATATATGAAACTAATACATTCCCTAAGGTCTGGTAGTACAAATTATGAGTTTCTAAGAATAGAGTTTATAAAGGTGGTATGAAGTAAATACATCATATATTTGAAAAGTACATAAACAGATTTTTATAAATCTAAGGCTACCATGAACAAGAGGCAACTCCAACCGGAATGTAGGTACATCTTCAGATCCAGCTCCCAACGAACACAACAACATCAGCAGCCAACAAATGCACGCAAGGTGCAGAAGTGTAGTATTAGTACAACCGACCCCATGTACTCAATAAGTAACAAACCTAACCTTAGGTTGAAAGTAGTGACGAGCTTGTACCCAAGTAGGGTCCAACACCAATAGCCAACAACAGTCCATAACAACGTAAAGCAAGTAATACAATAAGGAACTCAAAGATAAAATGCTCAATAAAATCATGATTAATGAAAATATTTCTGACTTTCAAGTACATCAGTGAAAACCCAAATCGTTTACCGAAGTTGCCAAAAATATGAGTAAGTTTGAAAACAGTAATTTTCCCAAAAATCCTTCCAATAATAATTAAGATGTTTCATTTTCTTTCCAGATAGACAGTGTAAAACCAATTCATCACTATGCCCATATGTCAACATGTGTGAGAAGTCATGAATGACGTGATACCGTACAACATAAGGAAAATACATCTCTATGCATGTATGTCATGTGTGCTTGTCAATGCAATGTATCTTAGAGATGAACTCATGTACTCACACTCACAAAGAACTTAATCTCACTTTCTCACACATACCACTCAACATGCTCAATCACTCGGTACTGTATATGGCCAATCCGACCCATGGAGATCCATCCCAGAATATACACATCAACTGATCATCAGTCACTCAGAACCGAGTAGGGCCAATCCAGCCCGTGGAGAAGATC
Organism: Nicotiana otophora; assembly: GCA_000715115.1. Lineage (NCBI taxonomy): Eukaryota > Viridiplantae > Streptophyta > Magnoliopsida > Solanales > Solanaceae > Nicotiana > Nicotiana otophora. The sequence goes on along the minus strand of AWOL01S0125488.1, from coordinate 3,369 downwards.
CATCTCTAGGTATATAATGCTTCAGACAAGATCCATATCCAGGGAAGATCGATCCATCAATAATATCAACCGCGCTCACTAGGGTGTGTGCAGATTCCAGAGGGGCTCCTTCAGCCCAAACGCTATCATAAATCAGTATAACCACTGCGGCGTGCAGCCCGATCCCATAAATGTAACTTAAAATCAGGCACTCGACCTCACTCAGTCATCAAACTCTCCAGTGTCTCTCTCACGGTCTCACAATGTCATGATACTATCCCGAAAACAATAATATGATGCATCAATAATAGAGATTTCATGATTACAGATAAGTTCGTTCAACTACACAGTACCACAAAAATAACGAAATCACAGTTCACACGGTGCACACCCACACGCCCGTCACCTAGCTTGTGCGTCACCTCAACACCAAACACATAACACGTATATTTAGGGTTCATACCCTCAACTCCAAGATTAGAAGAGTTACTTACCTCGAGCAAGACGAATCCAATTTCGAGCAAGCTAAACACTGATCCAGAAACTCCATTCTGAGCGTATCAACTCCTGAATGGCTCGAATCTAGCCACAATAAATTTGATTTAATCCACACATTTATAGGAATTAATTCCATGTCAAAATACTAATAGTTGCCCCCAAAATCTGAAATTACACTCCAAAAATCGCCCGTGGGGCCCACATCTCAAAATCCAACGAAGCTCATATAATCCGACAACATATCCAATTACAAGTTCAACTATACTAATTTCACCCAAATCCGACTCTGAATCGAAGTTCAATTCTTGGAAATTCATTTTATGAAATTGTAAAAACTTCCTCGGATTTCTCTTGAAAAATCAATTATCTAACGCCAAAAACGAAGATTAATTCATGGAATATAATCACAAGGAGTCAAGAACACTTACTCCAAGTTCTACGAAAACATTCCTTTCCAAAATCGCTCAAACCGAGCTCCAAAATGTTGAATATGGCTAAAAATAGCGAAACCCCGAATTTAAGGCTTCTGCCCAGCGACTTCCGCATCTGCGGTAGAGTAGTCACATATGCGACATCCGCTTCTACGGACGAAGCTCGCACCTGCAAAATTCGCTTCTGCAGCGCGTAAACTGCATTTGCGGTCTCGCTTCTGCGCGAGTTGGGCCGCTTCTGCGACTGCCTTCGCACCTGCGACTCCATTTCCTCAGGTGCAATCACACCAAAACCATAAATCTTCAGGAGTGCAATATGCAACGAAATTGATCCGAACCTCATCCGAAACTCACCCGAGGCCCTCGGGACCTCAACCAAATATATCAACAAGTCCCATAACATAACACGGACCTACTCAAGGCCCCAAATCACATCAAACAACATCAAAATGACGAATCACACCTCAAATCAAAATCTATGAACTTTGGACTTTTAAATTCTATATCTTGTGATGAAACACATCAAATCAATCCGGAATGAGTTAAATTTTGCACACAAGTCATAAATGACATAATGAAGCTATTCCCATTTCCAGAATCGGATTCCGACCCTGATATCAAAAAGTCAAGCCCACGATCAAATTTCTCAAAAATTCAACTTTCGTCATTTCAAGCCTAATTCCACTACGGACCTCCAAATAGTTTTTCGGACATACTCCTAAGTCCAAAATCACTATACGGAGCTATTGGAATTATCATAATTCAAATCTGAGGTCGTTTACACATACGTCAATATCCTGTCAACTTTTCCAACTTAAGTTTTCAATTATGAGACAAAGTGTCTCATTTCGCACCGAAATCCTTCCGGGCCCGAACCCATTACCCCGGCAAGTCATACAACAACCGTAAAGCATAAATTGAGTAGTAAATGGGGGAACGGGGATGTAATACAAAAAACGACCGGCCGGGTCGTTACATAAACAACATATACCCAGTAAGTATTCAGTCTAACCTCGAAGAAGTAGTGACGAGGGGTCGACATTGGCACTTACTATGGGCCAATAATCAAATGCAGAAACTCTAAACAGTTATGGAATATGGAAATAATAATAATAATAATAATAATAATAATAATAATAATAATAATAATAATAATAATAATAATAATAATAATAATAATAATAATAATAATAATAATAACAACACAAAACCAAGCAGTGAATACATGATTCTTTAACTGATAATAAATTCCAAAATCTTCATCTAACACATACTAGTTCCAAATAACTTCCGGTCATTAAATAAGTTATACCTCTCAAGCCATAACATAATATCATGTGTAATCGGGTTCTGAGTATTATCACACACGATTTATGCCGAGCTCGTATGGCCCAATCCAAAATATTGTGTGCATTGCCGAGGGTCGAACGGCACGAACCATCGATGTATCTATTATACTGTCGAGGCGAACGACCCGTTCCCATGAGAATAAAGAAGTTACATCGCTCACGGAAGTACTTGCGACGTGAGAGGACATGGATTTCTCAAAGTTATTAAGTATTTCTCAATTCTTTCCCCAAATAAGTAATCTAACTTGGAAGTTTTCAACTTTAAAATCTCTAGCTATATTTAAGATAATTAATATTCACAACAAGCATGACAGTACAATTTTCACAATTTTACATGTTACAATCTACCCATAATGTATGTATTTAACTTACATTGGATAGAAATTACTTACCTTCAATAGCTAGGTTAAAACCCCTCTCCAAGAATCTCTAAAATCGCCCAAGAGATGAAGAAATGAGTCAAAAATGGCTTAAGTCCCGACTTAAAAGAACCTCACTGCCCAGCGGTTTTCGCACCTGCGGTGCCACTATCGCACCTACGGATCCACTTATGGGGACAAAACCTCGCAGGTGAAGACCAAGACCATGTCTTCCTCCTTCGCTTCTACGGACAATATCTCGCTTCTGCGAGCCCACTTCTGCGGCATACACGTCGCACCTGCGACCTTCCCCGCTTCTGTGATCGCCTGCCTCGCACATGCGCCTTCACAGGTGCGGTCCCTGCCTCGCTCCTACGATCACTGGGCAGTCCACGCCAGGATGCTTCTGAGGTCAAAAGCTCCCACCAGCGGCAAAAATCTCGTAGGTGCAGACGCACCAAAACTAGTGCACCAGCAGTTCTATTAAGTCCAAACTTGGTATGCGCATCGTCTGAATAGCACTCGAGTAAACCGGGGCCTTTCCCAAACATACCAACAAGTTCGTAAACATAATACGGACCTACTCAACCTATCGAAACACAGAAAACAATATCAAAACTAAGAATCACACTCCAAACCAAATCGCATCAACTTATGAGCATCAAGTTCTTCCAACTTGCTCCAAACGCACCGAATCATACTTAAACTATTCGGAATGACACCAAATTTTGCGTGCAAGTCTTAAATCACCAT
>AWOL01S0125481.1:0-11156 GCA_000715115.1 Nicotiana otophora | reverse complement strand
GGATGAAAATTATATATTTGAGTTCGTAAGGTTATGGGTAACAATTATCTTCAAAGATTTCTGAAATCCGGGCATGTGGTCCAGAGGGTGAATTTTAGGAATCTTCCAATTAGGGTTAGGTAATTACTCTAATAGTTATNATATATATATCAAGATCAAAATTAATTTCTCGTGTAGGTTTAGTAACGAAATAAAAGTTAAATTTGTATTCTAAAACTAAAACAAAAAGAAAATTTAATTGCACATTATATAAAAATAATTATCTTTATCTATATATCTATATCTATATATTATTAAAAGCCAAAGAAAAAGGCACCACGTTTAGCGAGGTGGTAGCCTAGTTAATAATTAGATATTTTGTAACGACCCGGCCGGTCGATTCGCTTTCTAAATCCATGTTACCCTAAATAAGACTCTTCGTATGTGCTTTTATAGTTTTTTGACTGACGGGGGTGGTTGGTTTGGGTTTAGAGGAGTTCAGGTTGAAATCAGAACACTTAGCTCCTTGTTATTGGCTTTAAAGGGTTAAGTTGACTTGGGTCAACACTTCTAGTAAACGATCTCGGAATCCGAATTTGATGGTCCCAATAGGTTCGTATGATGATTTTTGACTTTGGCATACGTTTGGATCGGGTTTTGGATGACCCGCAAGCGTTTCGACGCATAGAGTTGAAAGTTGGTTGATTAAAGGTTTTAAAGTTCTTTAAATTTGGTTTGGAGTATGTTTTGGTGTTATTGAGGTCCGTTAAGGATTCCAAGCCTGGGACTAGTTCCGTATTGTGATTTAAGACTTGCACGTAAAATTTGGTGTCATTCCGAGTAGTTTAAGTATGATTCGGCGTGCTTAGAGTAAGTTGGAAGAAATTGAAGTTCATAAGTTGATTCTATTAGTTTTGGGTCGCGATTCTTAGTTAGTGTTGTTTCCCATGTTCCGAGGGTACGAGAAAGTCCATTTTATGTTTACAAATTTGTTGGCATGTTTGGACAGGCCTCGGTGGCCGGATGCCATTCAGACGAGGCACAGAACTCATTTGGACTTGTAAAGAATGGCTGAAGCATCAGAGTTCTGATGCAATCGCACCTGCAGAGTTCCAGCCGCTGGTGCAAGCTCGCAGAAGCTAGCCAACGGCTTTAGAAGCGGCCTAGCGTGAGCTTCCTAGTGACCGCAAAAGCAAGGAGAGGAGCCGCATCTGTGAAGGCGCAGATGCGAGGAAATGACCGCAGAAGCGGGATCGCAGATGCGAGACGTTACTCGCAGAAAGGGGAAGGGAGGACCTGGGCGTGGTCTACATCTGCGAGGCTATGTCCACAGATACGGCCATGGCTCCGCAGAAGCGGAAGTCATTGGGGCAGTAAGGTCTATTTATTGCGGACTTATTAGGCCATTTTTGGTTCATTTATTTCACTTCTTGGGGCGATTGTGGAGCTTCCTAGAGAGAGATTTCCACCTAGCTATTGAAGATAAGTAATTCCTACCCAATGTAAGTTAAATACATAGATTATGGGCAGATTGTAACATGTAAAATTGTGAGCATTTTGGGTTTAGATGAAAAATTTAGGTTTTGATAAAAATATAATTTAACCACGAAAAATGATTATGGAATGGGATGAAAATTATATATTTGAGTTCGTAAGGTTATGGGTAACAATTATCTTCAAAGATTTCTGGAATCCGGGCACGTGGTCCAGAGGGTCAATTTTAGGAATCTTCCAATTAGGGTTAGGTAATTACTCTAATAGTTAGATTTATGAACTTTCGAACATGTATTTATTAATTTAAATAATATTTGACTAGTTTCGGATTGTTCGGCACCGAGTTGAGGCTTTAGAGTGAATTTGAAGCCGGAAAGTGAGCTTTAAGACGAGGTAAGTCTCTTGTCTAACCTTATAAGAGGAAATTTACCCCGTAGGTGATTTAAATTACTATTTGCTTTTAATTGTAGGGGCTACGTACACATGAGGTGACGAGAGTCCGTACGTAGCTACTAATTATGCGTATGACCGGGTAGTTTAGGACCCAAATCATGAATTGCTTGTAATGCTTGCACCCTATTTATTAATTAAAGTGCCTAAATTATATTGGACTTGATAGAGTAAATAGTAAAAGACCGACTTCCACTTACCTCAGTTATGGTGGGTTACTTCACCGTTAATAAATAACGTGTTCTTGTACATTAGCCTTGTATTAGCTTTTAAATCGGTTGTTCATAAAGTATCCTCTCTTCTTGGGGAGCGAATAGAATGCCTCGACAGTAGATAGATGCATCTATGGTTTGTGCCGCTCGACCCTCGGCAGCGTACACATTATTCTGGAACAGGTCGTACGACCTCGGCATAATCGTGCGAGAAAATACTCGTAGTTTAACTATATTTGATATTATTTTATGGCTTGAGAGGTTAAAATTTCATATGACAGACACTGACTTGGGATTTACCATTAGTGAAAGAATTATTTCCTGGTTGTCATTGAGTTAATATTATTATGCACATAACTCATGCTTATTTAGAATTCTTGTGTTTTTCTTGTTAGCCAATAGTAAGTGTCGATGTCGACACCTACTTACTACTTATTCGAGGTTAGACTAGATACTTATTGGGTACATGTTATTTATGTACTCACGTTACCCTTCTGCACTAACCGTGCAGGATCTGAGGCAGGTGCATCTGGCAGTCTTACCGGCACGCACACCCGTTACCCAGAGGACTAGTTGTGAACTGCTTCCTGAGCTGTCCTACAACACCTAGAGTTTCTCTTTTGCACTTATTTTTTGTCTATTTTTATTTCAGACACTAGTTAGAGTTTTGTATAATCTACTAGTTGCTCATACACTTATAACACCAGGTCTTGGCACACATACTAGTAGACTTTATGATTTTGGAGTACTTATATCACTATGATTGCCACTTAATTGTCTTCGTTTTATTTATTAAATTTTCTACTCCTTAATTTCTTAATAAATAGAATTTAATTACTTGGAAACTTATTAAAAAGAGAAATAATATGGATTAGTTCACCGTTGACTTTCCTAGCAGCGACATTGGGCGCCATCACAACCTATAGGGGAAATAGGATCATGACAACATGGTATCCGAGCAATAGGTTAACGTAGGTCTCACAAGTTATGAGCATGCCTAAAAGAGTCTTGCGGATCGGTGTAGAGACGTTCATACTTATCTTCGAGAGGCTATAGGGTGTTAGGAAACTACTCTTTCTTCATCCCCTAACGTGCAATTGATATTATGCTAAGTATCTTTCTCTTATTCTCTCACAGATGGTGAGAGCGCGCACGGCAGATATACCCGATCATGGAGGGGTTGCTCCCCCTATTGCTAGAGTCAGAGGGAGAGGAAGGGCTTCAGCTCGTGGTAGAGGACGAGGACGTTCTAGAATTGCTCCAGTCATGGCACCGGTATCTAGTAGAGGATCCTATTATTGAGGAGCAAGGTGAGGTGCCTACAGCCGAGCCAGCCTCGGTGGATTTCATGTCCGCACCAAGATTCTAGGAGGTCATGGGCCTTGTGCTGCGGTTCATGGATTCTATAACTCAGGCTGGTTTATTTCCAGCGGAACCACCCACATCTCAGGCGGGATAGGGAGCACAGACCCCTACCGCTCAGGCTCCTAGGTATACAACTACCGTATATTAAACCTCGGGCGCACTAACCATGGGCGGGGCCTAGCCAGTTTCAGAAGCTATACCTGAGCCCAGACTAGCTGCGGTCGGCGAGTCGCAAAAGCTATTGGATAGATGGACCAGACTAGCCCCTCCTATCTTCGGAGGTGAGCGACATGAGGACCCCATGACTTTATTGATCGGTATATGGACAGTCTGCACTATATGAGGATACTGGAGTCCCACGGGATGGACTTTAAGCTGGAGGGTAGGGCCCGTAGGTGGTGGCAGTCATATCCTCTTGATAGACCAGTAGATTCTCTTCCCTTGACTTGGGTCAGATGTCAGTGACTGACTATGAGGCGAGATTCTCTGAGTTGTCTCGCCATGCTCTTATAATACTTCCCACTGATGCAGAGAGAGTGCGAGGGTTTGTTGCGGGTTTGCACTCTAGTATCCAGGCCACTATGGCTAGAGAGGTTGAGATGGTGACTTCTTACGAGCTAGTTGTAGAGATAGCTCGAAGGATCAAGGGTGTATATCAGGGTAGCCGAGAGCAGGTGACGAGGGATAAGCGATTTCGATATTCTGGAAAGTTCAAAGGTGCCTCGGCTAGGGGCAGAGGTCAGTTTGTGAGGGGTCAGTCTTACAGGCCCACATATCCATCATCGCCGCCTCCTCCAGGTACTCCGGTGCGACCTTATTTTAGCTCCATGCCAGAGAATTCCTACCGCCCACTAGCTAGCCAGGGTTCCTCCGGTGGATATTCAGGCCATCAGGGTCAGACTTCAGGTCAGTAGTCCACCGTACCGAGAGGTTGTTTCAAGTGCAGGAATTTCAGTCATATGCAGAGGTTTTGCCCCAGACTTCAGGGCAAGACAGTGCAACAGGGTACACAACCTATGATTTCAAAACTAGTTGCCCCACCAGTCGTTCGACCACTCAGAGGCGGTGGGCAGGTGGATAGGGGTCTTCCTAGAGGTGCAGGCTAGTTAGGTGGCGCTCCAGCTAGGTTCTATGCTTTTTCGGCCAGACCAGATGCAATGGCCTCAGATGTTGTGCTCACAGGTATTATTTATGTCTGCGGTAGGGATGCTTCATTACTATTTGATCCAGGGTCTACATATTCATATGTTTCATCTATGTTTGCTCATTTCTTGGGTGTTCCTCATGAATCCTTGGGTACTTCTGTTTATGTGTCCACACTAGTGGGAGATTCTGTTGTTGTGGATCGGGTCTACCGGTCCTGTATTGTGACATTCTGTGATTTTGAGACTAGAATGGATCTTTTGTAGCTTGGTATGACCGACTTTGAGGTCATCCTAGGAATGGACTCGTTGTTTCCATATCACACCATCCTTGATTGCCATGCCAAGACTGTTACCTTGGCAATGCCAGAATTGTCTAGATTAGACTGGAAGGGTTTGTCTGTCAGTGTAGCTAGTCAGGTTATTTCTTTTCTGAAGGCTCAGCACATAGTCAAGAAGGATGTTTGGCTTATCTAGCTTATGTTCGAGATACTACTATAGAGACCCCAGCGATTGATTCAGTGTCCGTAGTTTGGGAGTTCTCCGATGTGTTTCCTTCCGATCTTCCATGCATGCCACCAGATCATGATATCTATTTATGTATTGATTTGGCTCCAGGTACCCAGCATATCTCTATTCCACTGTACCACATGGCTCTAAAAAAGTTGAAGGAACAACTTGAGAAGTTGCTAGCAAAGTTGTTCGTCAGACCGAGAGTATCGCCTTGGGGTGTATCGGTGTTATTTTTGAAGAAGAAAGATAGGACTATGCGGATGTGCATTGATTACCGCCATTTGAACAAAGTTACCATTTATAACAAGTACCCGTTGCCCATATTGATGATTTATTTGACTAGTTGCAGGGTTCCAGGGTGTTCTCTAAGATTGACTTGAGATCGGGGTACCATCAATTGAAGATTCGGGATTCAGATGTTCCGAAGACGGCTTTCTGGACTAATGGCCATTATGACTTTCTAGTGATGTCCTTCGGTTTGACCAATGCCCTGGCAACATTTATGGATTTGATGAATCGGGTGTTCAAGCCATATATTGATTCGCTTGTCACTGTCTTCATTGATGACATTTTGATCTACTCACGTAGCATGGAGGAGCACGAGCAGCATTTGAGAGTGGTGCTTTAGACTTTGCGGGAACAAAAGCTATATGCTAAGTTCTCCAAGTGTGAGTTTTGGTTGGATTCTGTGGCATTCTTGGGGCATGTTGTATCAGGCGAGGGTATTAAGGTAGATCCCAGGAAGATCGAGGTAGCTCAGAGTTGGCCTTGTCCTACTACAGTGACTGAGATCAGTAGCTTCTTGGGGTTAGCAGGTTATTATCGCCGGTTTGTGGAGGGCTTCTCATCCAATGTATCACCTTTGACTAGATTGACCCAGAAGGGTGCTTCGTTCCGATAGTTTGATGATTGTGAGGTGAGCTTCCAAAAGCTCAAGACCGCATTGACTTAAGCACTGGTGTTAGTGTTGCCTTCTGGTTCATGAATGTATACTGTGTATTGTAATGTTGCACGCATTGGTTTGGGTTGTGTATTGATGCAGGAGGGGAGAGTTATTGCATATGCTTCACGTCAGCTGAAGACTCAAGAGAAGAATTACCATGGTCACGATTTAGAGTTGACCGTGATTATTCATGCTCTTAAGATATGGAGGCACTATATTTATAGGGTGTCCTGTAAGGTTAACACTGATCATCACAGCTTACAACATTTGTTCAAGCAGAGGGATCTCAATTTGAGGCAGCGCAGGTGGCTTGAGTTACTAAAATATTATAATATTAAGATCTTGTATCATCCAGGCAAGGCAAATGTAGTTGCGGATTCCTTGAGCAGAAAGGCGGAGAGTATGGGTAGTTTGGCATTCATTTCAGCAGAGGAGAGGACACTATCTTTGAACATTTTGTCCCTGGCTAACAGACTTGTGAGGTTGGATATTTTGGAGCCTAGTCGAGTTCTTACATGCGTCGTCGCCTAGTCTTCACTATTCCAACAGATCAAGGCTCGTCAGTTTGATGATCCGCACTTGTTGGTTCTCAGAGCGACGGTACTACAGGGTGGTTCCAAGGAGGTTACTATCAGCGAGGATGGTGTTCTGTGACTCTAGGGTCGTCTATGTGTTTCAAATATTGACGGATTGAGGGAAAAGATTCTAGAGTAGGCACACAGTTCTCGGTATTCTATTCATCCAGGTGCTACGAAGATGTATTACGACCTGAGGCAGCACTATTGGTGGCGGCGGATGAAGAAGGACATAGTAGAGTATATGACGAGATGTCTAAATTGCCAGCACGTTAAGTATGAGCACTAGAGACCAGGTGTCCTACTCCAGCAGATGACTATATCATAGTGGAAATAGGAGCGCATTACTATGGATTTTGTAGTTGGGTTTTCGCGGACCTGGGGAAGTTTGAAGCAGTTTGGGTTAGTATCGACAGGTTGACCAAGTCGGCACACTTTATTCCGGTGGTGACCACGTATTCATCAGAGAGATTGGCCCAGATGTACATCCAGGAGATTGTTCGGTTGCATGGTGTGACTGTTACCATCATATCAGATAAAGGACTTCAGTTTACTTCGCATTTCTAAAGGGTAGTGCAGAGTGAGTTGGGGACCCGGGTAGAGCTCAGCATAGCCTTTCATCCGCAGACCGACGGACAGTCAGAGAAGATGGTTCAGATCCTAGAGGAATGCTCATAGCATGTGTGATTGACTTTGGAGGGCAGTGGGATCGATTCTTGCCTTTGGTCAAGTTTGCTTACAACAACAGTTATCATTCCAGCATCGAGATGGCTTTATTTGAGGCTTTATATGGTCGGTGATGTCGTTCACCTATTTGAGCCCTACGAGGCTAAGTTATATGGTACTGATTTAGTGAAGAATGCCTTGGAAAAGGTAAAGTTGATTCAGGAGTGACTTCGCACAATACAGTCTAGACATAATAATTACATGGACAAGAAGGCGCATGATTTATCATTTATGATGGGCGAGAAGGTTCTCTTTAAAGGCTCGCTGATGAAAGGAATCATGAGGTTCGGGAAGAAGGGCAAGTTGAGCCCAAGGTTCATAGGTCTGTCTGAGGTGTTGAGGCGGGTTGGGGAGGTTGCTTATGAGCTTGCTTTGCCACCTAGTCTATCTGGAGTTTATCCAGTATTCCATGTCTCTATGCTCCGGAGGTATCATGGCGACAGGTCGCATGTGTTAGACTTCAGCACGGTTCAACTAGATGAGAGCCTAGGTTATGAGGAGGAGCCAATGTCGTTGTTGACAGGCAGGTTCGCCATTTGGGTTCCAAGAAGATTTCTGCTGTAAAAGTTCAGTGGAGGGGACAACCAGTCGAGGAGGGGACTTGGGAGGCCGAGGAGGACATGCAGAGCAGTTATCCACACCTATTCAGCACTCCAGGTATGATTCTAGACCCGTTCGCGGACGAACATTTGTTTAAGAGATAGAGAATGTAACGACCCGACCGATTGATTCGCTTTACGAATACCTATTACCCTAAATAAGACTCCTTGTATGTGCTTTTAGAGTTTTATGACTGGCGGGGGTGGTTAGTTCGGGTTTAGAGGAGTTCGGGTTGAAATCAGAACACTTAGTTCCTTGTTATTGGCTTTAAAGGGTTAAGTTGACTTGGGTCAACACTTTTAGTGAATGACCTCGGAATCCAAATTTGATAGTCCTAACAGGTTCGTACGATGATTTTGTACATGGGAATACATTCAGATAGGGTTTTGGATGACCCGGGAGCGTTTTGGTGCCTAGAGTTGAAATTTGGTTTATTAAAGGTTTTTAAGTTCTTTAAATCTGGTTTGGAGTAGGTTTTGGTGTTATCGGGTGCAATTGCGATTCCGAGCCTCAGACTAGTTCCATATGGTAATTTAAGACTTGCACACGAAATTTAGTGTCATTCCGAGTAGTTTAAGTATGATTTGGTGCGCTAGGAGTAAGTTTGAAGAAATTGAAGTTCATAAGTTGATTCTATTGGTTTTGGGTTGCGATTCTTAGTTTTAATGTTGTTTTCTGCGTTCCGAGGGTGCGATCGAGTCGGCTTTATATTTACAAACTTGTTGGCATGTTTGGGCAGGGCCTCGGGGGCCTCAGAGGCCCCGGATGCCATTCGGAAGAGGCACGGAACTCATTTGGACTTGGAAAGAATGGCTGAAGCATCAGAGTTCTGGTGCAATCGCACCTGTGGAGGTCCATCCGTAGGTGCGAGCTCTTTGAAGCAAGCCAACAGCCGCAAAGGCAGCCTAGAGTGGACTTCCCAGTGACCGTAGAAGCGAGGAGAGGAACCGCATCTACGAAGGTGCAGATGCGAGGAAATGACAGCAGAAACGGGCTAGTGCGCAGGTACGACGCTCGAGCTACAGAAGCGGACTCACAGATGCGAGACGTTGCCCGCAGAAGAGGAAAGGGTGGGCATGGTCTGCATCTGCGAGGCTGTGTCTGCAGAAGCAGATCCACAGATGCGGCCATGGCTCCGCAGAAGCGAGAGTCACTTGGGCAGTAAGGTCCATTTATTGCGGACTTAGGCCATTTTTGGTTCATTTATTTCACTTCTTAGGGCAATTGTGGAGCTTCCTAGAGAGATATTTCCACCTAGCTATTGAAGGTAAGTAATTCCTACCCAATGTAAGTTAAATACATAGATTATGGGTAGATTGTAACTTGTAAAATTGTGAGAATTTTGGGTTTAGATGAAAAACCTAGGTTTTGATAGAAATATAATTTAACCACGAAAAATAATTATGGAATGGGATGAAAATTATATATTTAAGTTCATAAGGTTATGGGTAACAATTATCTTTGAAAATTTTCGGAATCCGGGCACGTGGGCCTGAGGGTGAATTTTAGGAATCTTCCAATTAGGGTTAGGTAATTACTCTTATAGTTAGATTATGAACTTTAGAACATGTATTGATTAATTTAAATAATATTTGACTAGTTTCGGATTGTTCGGCACCTAGTTGAGGCTTTAGAGTGAATTTGAAGCCAGAAAGTGAGCTTTGAGACGAGGCAAGTCTGTTGACTAACCTTGTAAGAGAGAATTTACCCCGTAGGTGATTTAAATTACTATTTGCTTTTAATTGTGGGGGCTACGTACACACGAGGTGACGAGAGTCCGTGCGTAGCTACTAATTATGCTTTTATCAGGGTAGTTTAGGACCCAAATCATGAATTACTTGTAATGCTTGCACCCTATTTATTAATTAAAGTGTCTAAATTATATTGGACTTGATAGAGGAAATTGTAAAAAACCAACATCCACTTACCTGAGTTTTGGCGGGTTACCTGACCGTTAATAAAAATTGTGTTTCTTTGTACATTAGCCTTGTATTAGATTTTAAATATGTTGTTCATAAAGTATCTATAACGACCCGACCGTTCGTTTTGAGCATTTACGCTCCTTTCAACTATTTGAAATCTTGAATAATTTCCTACGAGATATTATGACTTGTGTGAATTGTTGGTTTTGATTTTAAGGTATTTCGGGGTTAGCTTGGAAACTTAAGTTGAAATAGTTGATCGGATATTGACTTATGTGTAAACGACCTCGGAATTTAATTCTGATGATTCCAATAGCTCCGTATGGTGATTTTGAACTTAGGAGTGCGTCCGAAAAATTATTTGGTGGTCCGTAGTGGAATTACGCTTGAAATGTCTAAAGTTAAATTTTGGAAAGTTTGACCGGGGGTTGACTTTTTGATATCGAGGTCGAAATCTGATTCTGGAAATTGTAATAGCTTCGTTATGTCATTTATGACTTGTGTGCAAAATGTGAAGTCATTCCTGATTGATTTGATGTATTTCGGCACAAGATATAGAATTTGAAAGTTCAGAGTTCATTAGGCTTGAATTGGAGCATGATTCTTGGTTTTAGCATTGTTTGATGTGATTCGAGGCTTCAACTAAGTTGGTACAATGTTTTAGGACTTGTTGGTATATTTGGTTGAGGCCCTGAGGGGCTGAGGTGAGTTTCGAGGTGGTTTCGGACCATTTTTAGGCCATTCTTAGTTGTTGGTTTTTGGCCACAGAGGTATGCATCGCGATCGCGGAAAAATGGTTGCGATCGCGAAGGGCAATTTTGCTGTTTGGGCACTGTGAATCGCGATCGCGGAAGCCTTTTCGCGATCGCGTAGAGGAAAATCTTGTTGCACTGACCCGAATTTGGAAACTTATATCTCGTAATCTATAAGGAATTTGGTGATGATCCAAATATTAAAGTTGTAGCCCTTGATGTCTAGTTTGCAGAAATGTAAATCAGTTATCATTTGGAGTTGTCTACAAAACGTTATAGTAGATATACTACAAGCTGTCTCGGAAGATTTTGGAAATTTTTGTTGTATAGGGCTGACTTTGGTAGCTTATATCTCGAATTCTATAAGGAATTGGGAGATGAGAAACAAATGAAAGTTATAGCCCTTGGTGTCTAGGTTTTAGAAAGTTAAACCATTTGCAATTTGGAGTTTTGTACAAAAGGTTATGACCATTATACTATAGG